>JAGKTI010014825.1:0-12378 GCA_018397915.1 Birgus latro | reverse complement strand
ACTGATAAATTTGTACGTTGCTGCATTTTTTCTTTTAATGCAAGGAAGAAGGAACCAAAGGCCAGAAGTCTGCAAGACTGTTCCCTCCAAGAAAAGACAACAGATAACAGAGAGCCAAATTCAAGAGTCTATATATACTGATACCTTCCTGTCCTTCTCAATCACTACTGTTCAATATGCCTTACAGTGCTAGACAGGGCCACCTATATTCATTAACTGCCTCGCTGTCCCATAAACCAGGTGTTCATAAAGTAATGCCTCAATACCCTAAGTGGATATCAACATGGGTTCTTGGGGGTATCTTTCTAGAAAGGCACCCTAAAAAAATGAACAATTGGTGTAGCCTAAGGTAACTCTTTATGGCCAGTCTCCTTTTGCAGAAAATCGATGGTTAAGAGAGTAATAATATTAGAAAGGTCATAGAGTGTGACCTCAGGGATAGAGGACTGAATAGAGAGGATGCCAGAGATTGAGCAGCATGCAAAGCCACCATTAGGTGACCGAGGCTGATGCATGCAAGCATGTTGGAACCTTTATAAACAAAACAAAACAAAACAAAGGGGGTATTAGGCTGACATGGAATTGGGCCTGGTGGTACTGTGGCTGAAAAGTTTAAGAACCACTGCCCTAAACGGTGGACGGCTGACTATGGGAGAGAACTGCAACTTCAGCTTGCAGTTCCCCAGGCTCATGTCCATAAGAGCCTGGGGTCACAACAACAACATTAACAACACCAAGTCGGCTCATTCCAGAAACATCATCCTGACCTATTTACCCAGCTAGAGATGTGATGAGAGAAATTTCAGAAGCAGAGAAAATATGAAAGGAGAAGCACTACACTATCAACTGCATGCCCAGTAAAACCAAAGCAAACACTTAGGAAGACATGTTAGGGACCAATACACCAAATCAATCACTTAGCAAGAGGTGTTAGGAAGCAATAAACCAAATCAATCACTTAGGAAGAGGTGTTAGGGAGCAATAAACCAAATCAATCACTTAGGAAGATGTGTTAGGGAGCAATGAACCACATCAATCACTTAAGAAGAGGTGTTAGGGGGCAATAAACCAAATCAATCACTTAAGAAGATGTGTTAGGGAGCAATAAACCAAATCAATCACTTAGGAAGAGGTGTTAGGGAGCAATAAACCAAATAAATCAACTGTCTTAGCACCAAACATAGACAAATCTTCAAATAAATCCTCACCTGCCGCCACTCTCTCCACCCTGGTTATGGCGTGGGCATTTGACACCAGCTGTGCCACGTGCCTCATCAGTGCCGCTGCCAGGCTCTCAACGCTCCACCCAACACCACCACCAAGTGTCAGGAAGTCTGTCTTGTCCGATAATGTCTTGGCAAGGATTATGGATGCCTGATGAAAGGAGAGGTCATGGATTAGCTTGAATATATTTGGAATTAGCTGACAAGGCCAAATAAAAAGTATATAATAATAATCCATCACACCACATAAACCAAGTTTTTGCTAATATTTTGGCAAGGGTCAAGGATGTCTGAGATGGCGGGGGGGGACATGTGAAGAAGGCCACTGGTGAAAGGAGACAAGGATAATTTTCATCTCTCGCACATGTTTTATATTACCTCATACTTCCTCTATAAGTATCAACAATGCTGGCAATGGCACTGATGACAACCCAACCCCTTTATACTCATGAAATATTACCATGCCCCAGTGTGATATTAACCTGCAATGTAATACTGACCTGCAGCAGTGGAATACTAATGTGGAATATTAACATGCACCCGTGTAATCCTCAGTACAACCCACCAGACAGTATTGCAGTTGGTCCTCCGGTGAGCAGGAGTTCAGGTGAGGCATGAGGTGGTACACGGAGCGGTACCTGCCCTCTGCCCCGCCCCGCCCCACACCATTGTATCCTCCATCATCACCAGTCCCAGCAACCCTCCCTTTCTCAACCTTCTCATCTCTGGTGGAGATGATAATGAAAGGGAAATGAATATTACTGATGGTGTCTCTCTCTCTCTCTCTCTAACTATCAAGCCTGGTGCTGAAGAAGGACACTTTCACCTACTTCTCTATCCCCCAAAAGAAGGATGATGGACTGCAAAGGGCAACTTTAGCCTGCAGTCCACTGGGTTCACATTTCAGATGAACCAGGGACCATGACAGCACCAAAAACAAAAAGGTAATCCACAAAATATGCCAAACAAAATATAATGGTTTACAGTAACACAAATACTACAAAATAAATGCCAGGGAGCTTCTTAACCAAACGTGAATACCCTCTGCCAATCAGCTGATCTTGGCGTAAGACAATAAATACCCTTTGCCAATCCCTTAATATTGGCATAAGTGAAAAAAAAAAATGCCAACCCCCTAATATTGGCATAAGTGACGGTAAATACCCTCTGCCAATCATCTAATCTTGGCATAAGTGACAATACCCTCTGCCAATCAGCTAATCTTCGTGTAAGTGACAATAAATACCCTCTGCCAATCACCTAATTTTGGCATAAGTGTTCCAGCCAGCAACAAGAAGTATACGCAGGGCGAGGTGAGCAATGCCGACGGACGAGAGAAGGTGCAGGAGACGGCACTCGTAGCGGTGACAGCCTTGCGTCCCCTCCACACGACACTCCTCACTGCAGTACATCACATCACGACACCCAGCACACCTGTGGAAGAGAAACAGAGTTGAAAGGAGGAGAGGAGAGGAGAGAAGAAGAGAGGAGAGGAGAGGAGAGGAGAGGGGAAAGAGAGGAGAGATTATGTCCTTGGCAGCTTACTTTCCCTCCTCACTGCAGTACAACACATCATGACATTTATCATACATTTCTTTTTGTTTTTGAAGGCTCCAACAAGCTTGCATGCATCAGCTTTGGTCACTTAATGACGGCTCTCCATGCTGCTCGATCTCTGGCAGCCTCCCTGATCAGTCCCTTAACCCTGAGGTCACACTTAATGACCTCGTCCCATGTCTTTTTCGGTCTACCTCTCGCAACCCCACCCCCAATATTAATGCTTCTCACTTTCTGCAGCCAATTATCATCCTCCATCCTCTCCACATGCCCAAACCATCTCAATCTACCTCTCCTCATCACAATACCAATACACTCCAGGCCCATCCTACCTCTCAACTCTTCCATCGTAAACCTAGCCCCCCCCAGGTCTCACACTCAGGAATGCACTGAACTTCCACCTAATCATTGCCATTTCTGTATGTTTGAGCCAGCAAATGTCCTCTTCCTTTACTGCCCAAGTCTCAGTACCATACAGCACTACACTCCTAACACATGGCACATACAAAGATCCCTTAGCATGGAGGGAGAGCCCTCTTACTATCAGGAGAGGCAACAGCTCCTGAACTTCTTCCAACCACTCCTCACTCTACCCACAGAGCTAGCTCCAGCCCCACCTCCAGCACATAACATCTCCCAAATAAGAAAACTCTTCCACACACTCAAGAGACTCACCAGCAAGTTCAATCCTTTCACACCTGACAATCCCCATTTGCTCTCCCCGACACTCTGCACACATAAAATCAGCATTATCTCGCAGTCTAACACTGCACAAGCTGGAATTACTTCCCATGCCATTGTGGCAAATTGCACATGGTCACTTGCAGATTTTTTTATATGCAAGGAAGAAGAACCCAAAGGCAAGAAGCCCACAAGATTGTTTCTTCCGAGAAAAAAATACAAACAAAACAGTCCATCTCCTCAGCCTGCCAGAGACTTTTACAAGTACATAAGAGCTGATACAACCATTTATCAAAAACTGGCAGAGATTTTTATTGCTCTGAGCCTTATTTCCCCTCCTCAGTACAGTACCGTACACCCCATCATGGCTTCAAGGATGCATTACACTTATTATACTTGAGGATGGAACAATTACCAAAGTTCTGCCTAACAATGGGCTACACACTCCCCATTCAAGCCCCTGAAATCCTGTTTCCACCTCAGACATAAAACATCCACACTTACTCACTTCTACCACCCATCAGCTACTCAAGCCAACAGATATCACTTCAATGGGAGAGAAGAGGAGCCAAACCCATGTCATACTTACTGCAGCCAGTAATATCAATCCACACCCTTATAAACAACAGGACAGTGAGCAATGACTTCTGAAACAATTATGCTATCCTAGGCACCCAACAAACTTTCCAGAATATTGTGTAAGAGTTTCAAAATAATTCAACCAAAAAGTGGAGATATTCCTGACCACAACTGTCCGCTCCTCTGTGCAAAATTCTGCCCCCAGCTCAATGCCCTGTCACTTCCCTAGCCCCATCACCCTCCATACTTCTCTTCTCACACATTCATTTACCACATATTTTTTTAAATGCGCAAGTGAAAGCCTTGGAAAGAAGTGGCAGTTTTGATAAACAGGTAACCTGATTATTACTGTTATGATTACTGTATTACAATAATATTATTTTATTATTATTACTACTACTACTGCTATTATTATTACTGTATTATTATTATTATTACTACTACTACTATTACTATTGTTATTACTACAACTACTATTATTTTTATTACTACAACTACTATTATTTTTATTACCATTGTTATTATTACTACTATTACAATTACAGTAATCCCTCATTTATCCGGACGTGTTCATTATCTGGATACTGGACCTTGGCTCTATTAAAGCATTATCCGAATTTACTTGTTATTATCCAGAAGAAAGAGTCCCCAAGAACTTCAGCCAGCCAGCCGATATGTCCAAACATTTGGTATCATGGCCGCTAGGCTCGAGACATGAGGAGGAAGTAGTCCGTAACCCACAACCAGAGCTAAAATGTCCATCTGCCCCTGTACTGAATGGTCAAAGCTGCGCGCTCGTCCTATCGCTCCCAACAAACCTCCAGCACCCAAGTAATACAATTGTAACCACAAGCAGTGTCAAAACGTCCATAAGCATCCCCTTTGAACGTCCAAAGTCGCATGGCCACCAGGCTAAGTCTTTCCCAACTGCCACCGCGAGTGTAACACAGACCACAAGCCATGAGTACATGTTTGGTAACTGTAGCCGTCCAGCTCTCTACCAAAAGTCCACAGTCACCTGGTCACTGGGAGTTGTGTTTCCGAATGACCATCATGCGCCTAACAGACCACCAACCATGAGTACGTGTAAGGTAAAAGCACCTGCCCACCTCATGACAGAAGAGTGAAAATCCTGACCACAACCTCGCGTCTCCCCAATCCCTCCTCAGTCCCTCCCCTCCTTCAAAGTGACAGCACTGACTCGTGAGTTTTTACACTTTTTTGCAATTTATCTGAATACTACTGGCTGTATCAAAATTCTGAAGTGACCACAAGAAAGCTTATAAAATTCTGCATCTAGACATATGCATAACTCTTGGAAGGTGCTAGCAAAATTTTGCACTAGGAGTTTTACTCCTGAACACTTCATTCTCACTGCATTTCTGTACTTTTTTCATCAGTTTTGTGTTTTTATTAGCTTATCTTACAGCATAAACACCAGAGAAGATGATGGTATACCATCTATACCAATTTAACAATATTACAGTGGCACATTTGGCCATTAAATTTTTTTGTGGCCTGGGAGCAGTAATCACTGGTGTCAGATAACTGATTTTCCAACCGTCTTGAGGTTTTGGGTGGATGTTTCATGTTTATGCATTGTTTCCTTGGTGTTTAGCATTACTCTGGATATTTCTATGTGTGTTTTTACGTCTAAATATGGCAGACTGACTTGAAAACAGTGCCAAAATTAGGAGGGGTACTGTACAAACAGTAGAGTATAGGGAGGGTGTCTTTTTTGTTTTCAATTTTTTTCATGGATTTCTTAGTGTTTAGCATTACTTTGGATACTCCTATGTGTGTTTTGATGTCTAAATATTGCAGAATGACCAGAAAACACTGCTAAAGTAAGCAGAGGTACTGACAAACAGGTTAGGTATAGGTAGGGTCTGGGTAAAGTAGGGGGATATTGTTCATTATCCAGACATTGCCACTACCCGGACATGGCTTTGGCTCTATTACGTCAGACAATTGAGGGATTACTGTACTATTATTCATTCACTCATTATCTAATCCTGTGTCGCCCCATGAGGAGCATATAAGCCCAGGACTAGGCAAGCTGGTCCTGACGTTTAAGATGACTGACCAGCCTCACTCATCCCTGAGTGGCAATACGTGAGTAATAAACCCCAACCACCCCTTGGACATAAACCTGCACAGGCTCAATCTGAATGGTGCACCTTAATTGCCCATTAAACCACCAGGCGCCATAATTTGGTTACACTATATGGTTACAACCCAGCATAGTAAATGGTTTCCTGGTGTACAGGAAACCTTTGGCTTGTCACCCAGTGTAGTCACCCACAGACAGAAGGAAGAGGAAGGAATGAAGGAAAGAAAGACAGAAGAGGAAGGAGGGAAAGAAGGAAGAGAGGAAAGGGCAAGCACCTGAGAACAGCACTACATCGAGTGAGTGGATGGTGAACGCCCCCACCAACCACTGTCTATCTATCTATAGCCTGATGCCCTAATCTCGCAAAGGGTGGCCGCAGACAAATGCCTCCAAGTCACACTGTCACCCACCATATGACTGCCCTCCCCCCAGCTCACTCCCCCTTCCCTCATATACCTCTCAACCCCATCCCTCCACCTCATCCTCATTATCCCCCTCCCTCTCCCTCCCTCCCTCCACTTCACCTACATACACCCTCTTAGTCAGTCCCTCATTCCCCAGTCTCTCCACATGTCCAAACCACCTCAGTGTATTTCTCCTAATTTTCTCAATCACATCCACATCCACCCCACAATGTTGTTTCACTTCTTCATTCGTCAATCTGTCCCTCCATGTCACTCCACCTGCTCCTCTCAAGTAACTCATTTCCACTGCTCTCACTCTTGACTTGTTACCCTCTAGCAAAGTCCACGCCCCGCTTCCATACGTCAGGGTAGGGATCACAATACTATCATGCAGTTACTTCTTAATTTCCATATTCACCTCCCTATTTCTCATCACCGCTTTCAGTGAACCAACAACATTACTTCCCTGCTGTAGCCTTTCAAGTATTTCATCCCAAAACTTCCATCCTTACTCATCACACTACCCAAGTATCTGAATGCACTCACATTCTCCGTATCCTTACCATCCAACCTCGCTGTGCATTCTGTTATTCCTCTCAAACACCATAACTTTACTCTTGTTTACATTAACGTTCAGATTCTTCTTACACACTGTCCCTAATTCATTCACCAAACCTTGCAATTCCCATTCATCTTCAATCAATAATACTGTATCATCAGCAAACAGCAACACCAGAATCTTCCACACCTCACCCTCATTCATTAGAGCCACCCCCACATCCACTGCCCTACCTTGCACCTCCTTTACAATCCCATCCATGAATATATGAAACAGCCATGGAGACATCACACTTCTCTGTTTCAGTCCCACATTTAGACCAAAGAACTCGCTCAGCTCACAATCCACTCACACCATAGCCCTAGCTCCCTCGTACATAATCTTCGCAGCACTCAACAACTTCCCATCCACTCTATTTATTCTTCCATATACCTTGCCTACCTACTCTGTCATAAGCTTTCTTTCCCTTCTCTAAATACTTCTCCACTTAACATCTTAGAACAAATATCTGATCTACACACCCTTCTCCCTTCCTAAATCCCCCTTGTTCTTCTGCAACTAGCTCCTCTGTTATATGCCTAACCCTGTCAATAAGTATTCTACCATATATTTTTCCAATCACACTAAGAAGGCAAACACCCCTATGGTTACCACATACTTCTCTCTCCCCTTTTCCTTTGCATAAAGAAACAATTATAACTAATTTCCAGTCCTCTGGAACCCTCCCCTCTTCCCAAGTCAATCAACACAACTTCCATATCCACTCCACAACAAGCTCTCCCACCCCCCATACTTCAGCATTTCACCACACATTTCATCAATTCCTGGGGCCTTTCCCATCTTGATCTTCTTCATTGCTTCAGCTACTTCAACCCTACTGATCTCTTCCTCCCTCCTCTCATCTCTTCTTCTCTCAGCCATTCCCCAACCACTTATACTCGCACTGCTCTCACTCTCTACATTCAACAAATCCTCAAAGTGCTCCTTCCATCTCCTCATTTTCTCTCTTCTCCACCAGCAATCTATTATTCCCATCTTTCATCCCCTACTATTTCCCCTTTCACACTGTCATACTTTCTTTACCTCCTTCCAAAATAATTTCTTACTCTCCCTCCATTTCACACTCAGATTCCTCTCAAACTCTTCATCCACTCTCTTCTTACTCTCCTTCACCAATCTCTTCCCTTCCCTTCCCCTGCTCACATATACCTCTCTCTTCTCTCTCGCATCTTCTCCCCTACCTATACACGCTAGCCAGTCACTATATGCCTGCTTTTGTACCACAGCTCGTTTCATCTCATCATTCCACCATGCTGTCCCTTGCACTCCCCTGCTTCTACTCCTCACTCCACAAACCACCTTGCACACTGCGCCTATCTCTTCCGTGAATATACTGCACACTTCTTCCACCCCTTCCATCTGCTCTAATTCATACCTTCCCAATCTTTCTTCCACTATGCTCTTATACTCTGCCATTTTCTCACTCTCTTGCAACTTCTCCACTCTTTTCACAGAAGCTGTTTCCTCCTGTCTTCCCCTTGGTCTCTTCACCCACTTTCTTTGCAGCCTCACCTTGGCCATCACTAAGTGATGGTCAGAGATTCCATTCCCCCACCCTCTCCACACTCTTGCATCCAACACTTGTCTTCTCATTCGCTCATCCACACATACGTAATCTACCATTGCCTTTTGTTCAACAAGTTCACCATCCACCCTCCTCAAAACTATCCATGTATACCTGTGGATCATCTTATGCCGGAAGAAAGTGTTGGCTATTGCCAACCCCTTACTAGCACAGCTGTCCACCAAAGCACTACCATTCCCATCTACTTCACCTGGCACACCCCACTGACCATCCACTCGTACATTCCCAACTTTGCCATTCATGTCTCCAATCAAAAACACTCTCTCGCTCCTCTCAAACTTGTCCATACATGCTTCTACACTCGCCCAAAACTTATGTTTCACTCTTGCCACTTAGCCCTCTGTAGGTGTATATGCACATACAATCGCCCAAGCCTGTATACCTACTTTCATCCTCACCCATACATTCCTTGCACCCACTGTTCCATACTCTCTTATATTCTCCTTCCATTTCTTGCTTATCATCAGACATACTCCCTCTCTTGCCCTCTCATTCTCATTAACTCCACACATATTCCTAAACTGTACTCCCATTCTCTCATCCTTTCACCTTTCCATTAAGTTTCAGTCAATCCACATACATCCACTCTTGCATCCTCAAGCACCTGAACAATCTCTCTCTCTTTCATTTCATCATTCTCTCCTCTCACATTTCACATTCCCATCCTTAAAATGTCCTTCGTCCGTTCCTTGGTCATCAACGTATGGTCCGTCCTGGTCCGAGGCAATTTGTTCGCTTGTTTAAGTTAGCACTTTTTACGGGGTGGGGCACTAACCTACCACCAACCCTTTTAGTCACATCATATGACAAGCAGGGATACTGGGGGAGTATTCTTGAAACCAACCACTGAATTACTATTATTATTATCTATACACTTTCTTCTTGGCCTACCATGCCTCCTCCCCCCTTCAGACTCATTCAGATACACCCTCTTCACCACCCTATTTATTTATCTCTCTTCCTCACACACATAACTATCCACCAACTTGGCCTAAAACTGCCATCTCTCCATCTTCAAATCTCGATTCCAACAAAAAATGAACACTAGAACATGGCGCTAGTCATAAAAAAGTGCAAAGTAAGGGTTGGAGTGCTGGAGTGTTACCTTATTCTGTCACAGCACTACGTGAAATAATTTGCAAAATTACAAAAATATCGGAAAAGTCAAAAGTAAAAACAGCATACCACTACTTCCACCACCACTACTACAACTATTACCACCACCTCTACTTCTATTACTACTACCACTACAAATAATAATAATAATAGTAATAATAATAATAATAATAATCCATCCATCCATTATCCAATCCTATGTCGCCCCACAGAGGAGCGTAGGAGCCCAGGGCTAGGCAAGTTGATCCTGACATTTAAGATGAAAGTGACCAGCCTCACTCATCCCTGCGTGGCATTATGTGAGCAAAATAACCCAACCATCCCCTTTATATAATCCTTCACCGGCTCAGTCCGATTGGAGAGCCTTAATTACCCACTAAACCACCAGGCACCATGATTTGGTTATATGGTTACCACCCAGCGTAGTAAATGGTTTCCTGGTGTACAGGAAACCATTTGGCTTGTCACTCAGTGAAGAGTCACCCACAGGCAGAAGGAAGAGGAAAGAATGAAGGAACGAGAGACAGAAGAGGAAGGATGGAGAGAAGGAAGGAAGAGAGAAAGGACAGTCACCCAAGAGCAGCACAACATCAACTAATAATAATAATAATGTAACAATAACAATAATGATAATACATAATAGCAATAAATAATAAAATAATACATAATGATAATAATAATAGTAATAAAGTAATAATAATAAGAGTAATACTACTACTAATAAAAATGATACCGTACGGCAGAGGTAGAGGTGCAGGGGCCAGACAAGTGAGGCAGTGTGATGTGAGCAGGTCAGGCAGCAACAACACAGCATACGGCTTCTCTGTAAACACCACCGACCCTCTCACCACGTCCTCCACCGCTACCACATGCCGCCCAAACTTCTCATTCTCTCTGTTGGGAAGAATGGACTGGGTTAACATCATCACCATCATCATCAATCATCGTCATTGTTGTCATAGTCATCATCATATCATGGTTTTCATTATCGTCATACATCACCACCATCATTATTAAACTTAACTCCTTTCCGACATTTTTATTTTTTTTTACAGAAGATGAACGAGGAAGGAAAAACCAATCAAAAGAAAGGGTCCAAGAAGAATAACAAAATAAATAAATAAATAAATACATACTCTAGTAAAGGAAGAACTAGTACAAACAGCCTACCTGGGGGGGGGGGAGTCATGTACTTTCACAGAGGCATTCTTTCCATACCAAGGTTGGGCACAATTAACAATTCCTTTGTAGTGCTGAAGGGCTGTGTGGGAGATGAGAGAGAGAGAGAGAGAGAGGGGGGGGGTGGAGATGGTATGGATGGACTGGATGAAAGGTGCACTAGAGAGAGAGCCAGTTACCTCATTTCAAAAGCCGAGGTGATGTATTTCACGGAGCTGCTTTCCCCACACACAAGGTCTGGCACAACTAAGGTGTGTTTTGCAATGTGGGTGGGTTGGTGTGGGGGGGATGGCAGGTTAATGAGACTTGATTCTATCTCTGCTGCCTCTTTCTCACACTTTTCTGAGGATGAAGAGAGATGTGTTATTACGGTAGCTGTCATCGTCATTATCACCACCACCAACACCACCATTAACAATACCATCACCATCACCACCACCATCATTATCAATACTATCACCATCACTGACATCATCACCACCACCACCACCACCCACCATCATCATCACCAAATCAGGTGGCTTCACTATCCAGTTATACAAACATCACTCACATCCTTCCCTATCCCCTGAAAGGACAATGGTGGACACAAGGAAAAGGGCAACTTCAGCCTGCAGTCCACAGGGTTTACATCCAAATAAGCAATGGGTATAACTACTACTACTATTGCTACAGTTCCTGTACTAAGTTGTGATTACATGAAATTTAATGCCTCCATCATTACTACAGTCAGTTTCAACTCATCTGACAAAGCTGCCTATTCTTTCAGCTCAGTTAATGGCAAAATATTGTCAGATCAGAGGATAATTTGACTAGTAACCAAGGAGACTCATTCCTGCCTCATAACTAAGACTCATTACTATAGTCTGTTTAATCTCATCTGATATCAGCTCCCTAACCATTTTCAGTTCAATTAATACCCACGAGTCAATCAGACAGGAGGATAAATTTGAACAGTAACCAAGGAGACTTATTTGTGTCTCACAACTAAGACTCATCAAATTTCACACAACCATGACTAAGCATTCCAGTCGTGAGAGTTGCCCAGTTCCATCCCATTTACTGGGGGGGAAAAAAAAATCAATTGCCCATGCTGACTACTCCTGGCCATCAACTGAGCTGAAAGGGGTTATGGACATTTGTCAGGTTGGAAAGAATACACTATATCTTGAAATTCAGATGTTATGTTGTATCCTGTTGCTCTCTCTCTCTCTCTCCCTCTTTGTTAGGCTGGGAAGAACATGCTACCGTATACCTCTACATTTTGGTGTCATCCTGTTACTTCTCTCTCTCTCTGTTTGTGTCTGTACATCTGTGCTTGT
>JAGKTI010014824.1:0-21215 GCA_018397915.1 Birgus latro | reverse complement strand
GTTCAGCCACCACTCTCCTCATCTCACTATAAAAGGCATCCCTTACTGATTGGTTTCCCAGCTTCCATATTTTCCTCCTAGGTACATATGTCCTCCTTCTCGTCATTCGTTCCTTAAGCACCATGTCACAAATCAACAGTTTGTGCTGCTGCACACTATTCAAAGGCATTCACCTTTTTCATAGCTGGTGCACTTAAAACCATGCATGGAAAAATTAAATTGAAAGCAGGATATTATGATTAATACAATGTTAGGTTAAGTTAGGTTAGGTTATGACCAGACATGAAATTCACTGCCATTCACCTTTTTCATAGCTGGTGCACTTAAAACCATGCATGAAAAAATTAAATTAAAAGCAGGAAATTATGATTAACACAATGTTAGGTTAGGTTAGGTTATGACCGGACATGAAATTCACTGGCATTCACCTTTTTCATAGCTGGTGCACTTAAAACCATTCATGAAAAAATTAAATTGAAAGCAGGAAATTATGATTAACATTTAGGGAAATTTTTTAACACATTTACAGCATGCTGAAATCAGGTTAGACATGAAAATCATTATGGAAATCATCTTGCACACAGTTTATGCATGAGATTAATGATATGGAAAGAACAAAACAAGGAATTATGATGAAGTTAGGGTACTTACGAAAAAGAAGCCGCCGTCCTGATGTATAACTCGCTCTATCATCTCGGACTTTGACATGAAGAAATTGCACCACACACACCTTTGCGATTGACAATCACCAGCACTTCTCACCAACACTTTCCACAATGTTTTTTTTGCATAACTGGGATCACATCACTTCATTGCACTGTACATAACAGTAAATTCCCGTGTGGTCTAGTGACGAGTCCTGGAGCCTTGCGAACTTCTCAGCAGCAGCTTTCAGCTCCATTCCACGTACCAACACACCAGCAGCATGTTGTTGTCGATACCAAATCAGCGTGGATCGATTGATGTCTGCATACGTAGGACTAAACATCACCTTCCTCTCCACGTTTCGTTTGGTCTTCGAAGCGAAATCAGCCGTGTACTGCTGTAGTTTGTCTCGGGACTTCTTGATATCAAGCAAGGTGGAGCGAGGGAGATTGAATTCACGACGAATCCGTGATGTCGGCCACCCGGCGTCCACCTTCTCCAATACCCTTCCCTCTTCTTCTCCAGAGTCAGAACCACTTTCTTCCTCTTCTCAGGATGCAGGGCCATCATCACACATGATGAAGAAGGTAAAGAGCAGCATCAGACCCTGCAGGAGGTAGGGTATCACCACAAAAGCAATCACTTCGGCCGCCATTGTCGGAGCGTGTTCATGAGCCAGGAGCAGAGCAGGAAATGGGACGGACAGACAGGCGCCATGCGCGTAAACACAGCCAATCGGCGCGCGCGGGAAATTCAAACTGACGCGGTCCAAAAAAATCGGATTTTTTTCTTGTGTTTGGGCATTTTGGGGGGTGGACAGCCCACGATGTCCGAATAGTGAGGGATCCGAATAATGGGCGTCCGAATAATAGAGAGATTACTGTATAAACCTTCACTGGCTCAATCCGATTGGAGTACTGTAATTACCCACTAAACCACCAGGCGCCAAAATTTGGTTATATGGTTACCACCCAGCATAGTAAATGGTTTCCTGGTGTACAGGAAGCTATCTGGCTTGTCACTTAGTGTAGAGGCACCCTCAGGCAGCTGAATAAAATCATCAGCCAGTAGTAAGAGTAAGCTGAATGATGTAATTTTATAGATGATATCACATTACATGAATATTTTCATACTTATACCATCAGATGATATCACATTACATGAATATTTTCATACTATACCATCAGCCTTCTTTTATCTACTTTTATTTCCCACTTTGCCCATCACATACATCACATTACTGTTCAGCCGCACATTTTATCTGTCTGTCTATCCATCTGTCTTTCAGTAACCTTCTGCCATATATGTTGCCATTTTCTAAGATAACCATAGGGAAAACTGTCCATTATTAGGCCTATGCTCAGCTAGCTTATTCTCTTACCATGTTAGGGTTCCCTTACATTATCAGCAGTAATGATTATTAAATGAAAGATACAGGGTGAAACTATTTCCAGGCATAGTAATCCACCTACATATCACCACATGGGCACAAATACATATGTCTGCATTGTGATCTATAATGTGTAGGCTACAGTTTATAGGCTGAATGTTGTGTGAATGGTTGTGTGGTTTATTTCACTTGGAATGTTGTGTGATTGTTCTCATACTTATGTGTTCTGTTTTTGGATCCTGTCTCACTCTCGTAGATAGGATTAAGGTTGGGATGATGATATATGGTGCTCCTTTGTTGTTGTGCAGGTGATGGTCTCCACAGCTTCAGCTTCTCCCCGGGGGTGTGCCGAGGATCCTTCCAGGGGTGGGGCGGGGCAGGTCGGTGGCTGTACCGGTCCTACCTGCCAGGCCGGGGCCAGGGCGGGACCAGGACTAGGACCGGAGGCAGCCAGGCTCTTCCAACCACACTCGCCAACCCAAACAGGGCTGTCCTCATCATCGATGATCAGGCCAGGGTTAGTCACTGCCAACTACTGTACAAGTATTTGATGGCATCATACGTCACTCCACTCAGGCTTATTGTGAACAGTATTAAGTGGAATCTGCCTTTCAGTCTGTCTCTCTGTCTTTTCTTCTTTCAGTTACTGTCATCCTGTCTTGTACAGTTTATTATTATTATTATTATTAGTGGTAGTAGTAGTAGTAATTTTTATTTTTTATTTTTACAAATTCTTCATAGTTGTTGTCAGGTTATGATAAAAACACATCATCTTTTGAACTGTAAACCATGGAACTCACCCAGGAGTGAATTTTTTTTACCATGACATCCATGGTATACAGTACAGTACATTACTGTGTGCAGTAACCCAAATTGGTCACACCACTGCATTGGAAATGTCATTTGTTTCACTGGCATAGCTGGATTATATATCAGCTCAGTGCTATAGACATTGATGATCCCATATTGAAGTATCAGTGATTATTGATAAAATGTTGTCAATACTATAGACAGTGATGAGCCTATGTTAATCTATCAGTAACCATTGATAAAATGATATTATGATTGAATTTTTATTGTTTCAGTGAAATCTGAGCAGTGTATTGAATATTGTAATTTACGCTGTGCTGTTCGGAGGAGTAAAATCTGTGTCACCAGTTGTGATGGTTGAGATCAGATGACCAGCAAGGCAGTACAGTAACAGCTGACATTGTGCCCTTTACATTTATTTATTCATTTATTTTTTTCCATAACTCAGATGTTTTGTGATTATGGTTTGGAATACTTGTGTTAAATTAAGGCATTGTGAGCTTCCATAATCAGATGCTTCAAATCTCTCCAGAGAGATGCATGATTTTCCACTGTAGTTCTTTAGAAAAAAAAATGAAAAGCCTTCAAGAGGGGTGAAGGGACTCCAAGCCCATGCTCATAGCACATGTCATGTTTTGAACTTGTTTATTTTACATGGTGTTCTCACCACAAACAAATGTTGAGATACTTGTGAAATTCAGTGTTGAAGGACAGCAGGCTTTGTAAATCTAATATATAATGCAGATAGAAATTTTATTAATAGAAATAAACAAATGCTTAAAGGAGTTAAAATCACAACCCTGTTAACTACTCATTGCACAAGGTAATGCAGGTGTAGGGATATGAAGATCCCCATTGCCCACAACTTGTGCTGTAAGCATCTCCTTGCGTCCTATTTGCATAGCACCCAGTTCTCCTACTCACTTCCGAAGGAGGGATCCAGGAACCCAGTTGGCAGTAATGTTCATCTGCCACACATGCATGTTGCCAGGCTGATGCATCTTAGGGAACAGTATTTTCATCAACTCAAGATGCTTTTATTCACATCTTCCTTACCAGTTAATTGCAGTTTATGGCACATTCATCTTCTCTTAAATGGCATCATCATCATCATCATCATCATCATCATCATCATCATCCAGACTTCCTTTCCCACCCTAGAGCAGGGTAAGGAGTAACAATGTCCAGCCAGCCTAAGTTTGCCCAATTCAGTGGGCCACTCTTCCATTCACTCATCATTCATGCCCCATTCACTCAGCATTCAAGCCCCTGGAATCTTGGCTCTGTCTGATACACCAAAAACTTTCACCACATTGTGAATGACATAAGTGTTAATTATGTTCACTTACCATAGAAGAGATACAAAAAATGTAAGAGATTTATATGGTATAATACGCAGATATATCACTAAGGAAGAAGCACAAGATTGCCAAGCCCAGAAGAATTACAGCTCTGAATTTGCTCATTGCAGTCTATAGGAATCAGGTGTAGGAGGGAGTTGCTGATATTATACTGGCAGTTTTTGTGCTTGATTGTATGATAATATAGCCATAGCCTGTATGCTTGACTGTCAGGATACCAGTTGCCTTTATGCTTGATTGTATGTTAATATTAGAATAGCTTATGTGCTTACCTGTATGATAATTATATGATGTTCTCGCCCCACGCTTACTCTCTCTCCCGGCCAGCACCAACATTAAGGTAAACAAAACTTCTTTATCTCTCAGTCTGTTCATTTGTTACTCTCCAGTATAGCTAAGTGTGATTACCTGAGCACTCCCTTGAGCACAATGGAACTTTATTACCCATATTGTTTCATATTTCATTTTATCTTTATTTTAGGTGTGATTATTTTGTAGTAGTTTCACAGTATTCCCCCCTCCCCCTCCCGAGTTAACTATGTAGGAGGCGAATGGTTACCATCATTCCTAGGAGGTAGTATCGTGGGAACAGAATACGGCCCAAAGCCCAATAGCTGGCCATGCGCAACACTTCCTGGCAGGGAACTCAACTGCATTTGTACATTCACATAATCAGAGTCCAGACTGAGAGAGCAACACATCATAACTCTTCACACAACTCCAGTCTGTTCCTTGGAACAGAGTAGGGTCATTACTCTTGGATATTAGCTGACTTTGGAGAAAGAAATCTCTGAAATAAAACCTGAGTTACTGACCTTAGGTTAGCAACAGTAATGGCACACAAGGAGGAGAAGGGGGAGGGGGAAACTTGCCCTCGATGCTTGTTGGTTGCACACCGGTGGAACTAGAAATGCATGGCACCTATTTATCACTATTAATATGCCATTAATAGGTTACAAAGGCTTACACATGGACGCATAGGCAAGTCCTTCAAAAACATAAACATTATAATTAAGCCCTTCCTTCATAAAATAATGTACAGTTACATTTCTTTGTACATCAGAGATTTGTTACAAAACATCAAAACTCTCTCCATTGAAATGAAAAACTGGCAGATTGGCTTTGTAGTTAGAAATTAAACTTTAACTGGCAACTTTTTTGTAATGTGCTGTGGAGTTAGGAGGAAGAATGAATAACAAAAGAGATTTATGGTGATATGAAGTACCTAAGCACTGTAAAAATGTCAGAAGACAGCATTGTCCAACTCAGGAATTCAGGTACAGTATTCAGAAAGTCCTCATGTACTGTCTCAGTTATTTTTAAGGCAGTCATCAATTTGGATGCCTGTCATTTTTCAAGTTCTTAACTGTTTCACTGCTATGATTATTTGATGAATGGGTGTTTAGTCTATATCACTTGGTACTGTTGGTAGTTTTCTTGCTATTGTGCTTTTGTACTCCTGTTTATTGATGCTACCAGTCCCCGTATATTTTGGTAGGAAATAGGTTTAGGGTGATAGTGAATCTTTGTGTGATATGTACCTAACCTTTTGGATGTGTGCAACCAGATTTTGACGGCTAATGACGTGTGCTCAGCGCTGATGGGTCGTCCTGAGGAGGAGTTGTGTGGAGGTCAGACAAGACTGACTGACTTCCTCCACCTTCCTTCCCTTCGTTTCTCACACCATGCCCACCCTCTTTCCACCTCCCCTGATGGCCTCCTCCGCTCCTCACTTTTCTCCACTGAAAGTCATCAGTCTCCGTCATTCTCTGCCTCCGTCAGCAACTTACTGCACTCCCTCTCACTCATCCCTGCAGCCAGTGGACAAAACTCCTCATCAGTCTCCACCTCAGTCGGTGACTTGCAGTCCCCACTGGCCAATGGTATTTCACAATCTCCTTCTCTGAATGCTGATGGTCTTCTAGTGTCCTCACCACATGCCAGAAACACTGATGGCTCTCACATAACCTCAGAGAACCCTGACCATCACTCCACTAATGTTAAGGACCTCACCCAGTCTTTCACACCTGCCCAGACCTCCAATACTGCCACAAACATCTGGGACAGTGGTGAAAAGGATGGTGTGTCTCAAAGCTTAGATGATGGCTGTGACAAACCTGAGAACCATAAGGAACTCGTCCAAGCTTCCCAGGACATAAAGGAGTTCCTTTCCAGCTGTGATGAAGCCAACAAAAGTGCCACAACTCCACAGTGTCCTGATGCATCAACACACACAGATTTGCCACAGGCCAAAAAGCTCTCAACTCCACAAAATCTTGACCCTTCCTCTCTCTCACCTCATGCACCCCAAACACCATCCTTATTTCCTAGTACTCCCTCTATCACCCCTTGCAAACCCTCCCTCACCCATCATGCCCCGACCCTTGCTTCTCACACCCCATCCATCATGGACTCCTCGCCACTAACTGCCTCGGAAAGTTCAACTCTGTCTGATGCAACACATGACTACGACATGATGAAGAAAGATGGTCTGGTCATCTGCAGTGGCAAAGTGGTGAGTGGCAGTGCAGTGCTGTACTCTTTACTTAATTAATTGAGAGGGTCGTGTTTATGTTTTCATAAACAGTAACATTGACTATTTTAATGAATGATACTGAATGGATACTTCTGTTGTCAATCTTCACATTGCATGTACCAGTTTTGTTAGTTTTACTTAGTGAAAGGCAGTATTTTATAGATTCTGCCATTGTTTTCTGCACTCATTTTGTTGATATGTTTAGTCCAGTACTACATAGTTTATTTCTGTCATTTGAGATAGCTTCTGTAGTAGCAGTGGTAGTAGTAGTTGCAATCCCAGGTACATCAGGATGTGATTGTGGGCAACTGTAAGCCAGTGTTGCCCATCTCCAGCAGTCAGCACCAGTCTGCATGCACAGAACACACTACACTTCCTTTTCAAAATTAAAAAGAAAAATGGCACACACAAACCTTGCCTCAGAGTCCCTGGCGGGGGGCATAAATGCCCCCACCATCCTCCCCTCTCCCGGTGACGACTCAATGAGCTGCCTGGAACCACTGTCTGACTCACATTTTCTTCATTTCTGCAACATTTGCAGCCTTTCTTCTAACTTTCTCTCTGTTGAACACCACCTCTCCTCCTCTAAACCTCACCTTTTCTTAACTGAGACTCGGCTGTCTGAGGCAGCTGACAGCAAACCCTTCTCTGTATCTTCATACTTTCTCTATACTCATTTCAAAGCCACAGGTGACTATTGTGCATATGTATGCAGCGACTTATCTTGTTCTTGTGTTCCTGAACTTGATCCTTCTGAATTCTCTGCTGTCTGGCTTCGGCTCTCCTGTCATTCCCTGACTAAATATATCTGCGCTGTTTACTTATCGCCTAATTCTACTGACTATCAAAAATTCTTCAACTATCTTACTTCTATGATGGAACACATTCTATCCATTTCTCCTTTCTCAGAAATCTCCATTCTAGGAGATTTCAGTGTTCACCACCACCTTTGGCTCCTCCTCTCCTTTCACTGATCCACCTGGTGAACAAGCCTACATCTTTTCTCTCCTTAATGACCTAGATCAGCTTGTACAGAACCCTTCCCGTATCCCTGACCGCCTTGGAGAGAGCTCCAACATACTTGACCTCCTCCTTACAACTAATCATTCTGCTTACACTGTTAATCTTTCCTCCCCATTGGGCTTCTCCAATCACAACCTTATTACCTTAACCTGTCCTATCACTCTGGTACTGCCTGTGGACTCTTCAAAGAAATGTTGACTGTGGCACTTTGGAGCTGTGGATGAGGAGGCCCTCAGGCAGTACTGCTTTGATTTTCCCTGGAATGATTATTGCTTCCATGGCCGGGAGCCATCTGAGTGTGCCTTGTACATTACGGAGGTTATTCTCTCGGGCATGGAAGGATGCATTTCTTTCTCATATCCTTTGACTAATGCAAGAAAGCCCTGTTTAATCACACTTGTTCTAATGCAGTCCGCAACAAGGAGAGGGCCTATAAATGGTACCAGATCCAACCCACCCCAGAATCACATCTTTTTTGTTTCTGCCCAAATTCGTGCTAAGTCTGTTCTTCGCTCTGTTAAAAATAATTTCATTTGTACTATATGCTGTCAACTCTCCAACTCAAATTCTTCCCACTCCTTCTGGCACTTTGCCAAAAACCTTTCAGACAACTTTACCTCATCATCCTTCCCTCCTCTTTTCTATTCTGATGGCTCTGTAGCTATTTCTTCTACTGATAAAGCAGATCTCTTCGCTCAGACTTTCGCCACCAAGTCCACCGTAGACAAATCTGGTGCTGTTCCTCCATCACTTCCCCCCTCTGACTTCCTCATGGTTGACATTAAAATTTCTTCTGCAAATGTATTTTTTGCCATCACTGGCCTCACTGCTAACAAGGCATTTAGGCCTGATGGAGTTCTTCCTGTTGTCCTCAAGAACTGTACTTCTGTGCTTACACCCTGCCTAGATAAACTCTTTTGCCTTTGTCTATCAACTTGTACCATTCCTTCTTGCTGGAAGTTTGCTCTCATTCAGCCAGTCCCAAATTCCCAACCCTCTAACTATCGTCCAATTGCTTTAACATCCTGTGTCTCAAAAGTTTTCGAGTCTATTCTTAACAGAAAAGTTTTAAAGCATCTTTCCTATCACAACCTTCTTTCTGATCATCAGTATGGGTTCCATCAGGGATGCTCCACTGGTGATTTTCTCACCTACCTTTCAGACTCCTGATCATCCTCCTTTCGGGACTTTGGCAGAAGCTTTGCCATTGCACTTGACATCTCAAAGGCTTTTGATCGAGTCTGGCATAAATCTTTAATTTCCAAACTGCCCACTTAAGGTTTCTATCCTTCTATCTGTGCCTTCATCTCTAGCTTCCTTTCTGGTCGTTCTATACCGCTGTTGTCGATGGCCATCGTTCTTCTCCTAGATCTGTTAACGGTGGTGTTCCTTAGGGTTCTGTCCTATCACCAGCTCTCTTCCTCTTATTCATCAATAACCTTCTAAGCTGTTCATCCAACCCTGTCCACTCGTACAGTGATGATTCCATCCTTCATCATTCTATTCAGTTCCCGCAGCGTCTATCTCAGCACTTACTTCAACAAACAAGGGATGAGGCTGTGACACACTAATGCCTGAATTTCTGACTGAGGTAAAAATAATCTTGTTGTTTTTAATGCATCAAAGACACAGTTCTTACACCTATCAACCTGGCAGAATCTTCCACAGGAGTACCTACTTATGTTTAATAATATCCAGCTCAGTCCTGCATCATCCTTGAACGTGCTTGGGATTTCATTCACTCGGGACTTATCTTGGAAAGATCATATTGTATCTCTTGTAGATTAGGCGTGCTAAGCCGACTCCGTACTTCTTTACCCCTGCACAGTTGTTGACTTTATACTCAGGTTTTATTTGTCCCTGTTTAAAGTACAACTTTCATGTGTGGGGTGGTTCCGCACATACAACTCTTCTCAATAGGGTGGAGTTAAAGGCTTTTCATCTCATTAACTCTCCTTCTCTTACTGGCTTCCTTCCGCCTCTGTCTCTTCGCCACACTGTTGCCTCTTTATCTCTTTTCTATCTCTACTTCAGTGGTCACTGCACCTCTGAACTGTCTGCTTGCATCCCTCCACCTCTGCAATGGGTGCGTACCACCCATCTAGCAACAAGCTTTCATCCCTTTTCTGTCCAACTCCCTAATGCAAGACATAATTGTTACTCCCAGTCCTTAATTTATGCAACGGGTCAACTCTTTAACCCTAGAATGCTAACGTTCTAGATTGAAACATTACTGCTAACCTTGGGAGAATTTTACCCAATTTTAGGAAAATAATTAAAAGTACTTACTCTCAGCTTTTATTGAAACCAAAAACATGGTATGAAAATACAACTCTCACACTTCCTCTACATGCAAAAAAGAACACTATGAAAAAATAAAGTTACATGTGATTTTATATAAAAAAAAAAAAAAAGGACCATTATTTTACCTTCCAATCTATAACACAGTAATTTTTGCCTCAGAGCACATTAGTTTTGGTCAAGATTATTATTGGTCCCTGGATATCCAAGCTGGGTGTGTCACTCCTCTTATAAATCACCCTGGCCTGAATTAGTTCACTGCCTGAAGAGAAAATGTCACGGAAAAAAAATATTGCATGCACTGCTAACGTCGGGTAAAATTCACTTCATCCGCAAATACGAGGGGGGAAAATGGGAGAGAGAAAAGGTGCACTACCCATCACGGCAAGAGGCTAGGATGAACTGAGCACTTGTGGAAGGACAGCTGTGTACCCTTCCTTATCACGTGGTAATCACGGAAAAGATAAGACGCTGGGGAAAATTTACCCGACTTTAGCATTCTAGGGTTAACTGCCTCCCTTTGTCTGTATTTCCTACTTCCTATGATCTCCAGTCATTCAAATGCAGTGTGTCCAGGCATCTCGAAATGAATGGATCTTGAGTTTAATTCTCTTTTGTATTGTTTTTGTTTTTTTCTTTGAGGGATCTGTTTGTAGGCTCCTGGCCTTTGATTCCTTCTTCCTCGCATTAAAGAAAAAAAAAAAGTCTACTGGCCTCCTTTTGGTGAATAGGGAGGAAACAGGAGGGAGGAGGGGTATGTATAACCAGGTAATTGAGCCACCCAGTATCACCACATGAAGGCCACTCCCTCCAGTACCAGATAGTTTGTGTTGGAACAGTATGTACAGCAGTCTTTTAACAAGAAATTGGGACATCACAAAGATCTTGTAAATGAAAAGTCACAAAGTGATAAAGTCCTAAATTCCTATTCATATTACAGTATAAATGAATGATTATATACTGAGATTTGAATACTGTAATGAGGGTGTACTGTATAATGAAGGATTGCATGATAAGTGAATTGAGGAATGGGTGTCTCATTTTCCACTCCTCTAATAATATTTCTCCTCCATTCTATCTGGCTGAACAGACCCTTCAACCACAGGTAAGCAACTGCTTCTGATGGGCCATCCTACAGGTACATTAAAGTACAGTAGATACCCTCGTTTTATGATGAGGATGCATAAAAAAAAAAAAAAATCCAGCGCATAATGACATAACATATATTGAGTAAAGTATAACAAGGGTTCAATAGGGATACGTTTTTGGTCAAGCGTCACCTACAAGTTTCCAGTTCACCTGAAATGGTTGTTATTTCACATCACAGCACATCACGTGCTGCTTGCCATAAAAAATAAGTCACCTAAATTGGTATTATAGTTATTGCACTTCCCTTCAGTTCACTTACTACTTGAACTCCAACACAACAGTATTGTTCCATCACTAACACTAACACACCCAATAGTAACAAGTGGAAAGGCTGTCCTTGAATAACCAGATGACTGTAAACTTGCACGAGGGTAATTGTATAAGCAAAAATAGCAATTATATACTGACCAGTGAGCATCATATGGCCTCATAATCATTATTTATGCAAAAATTCTATCGTACTTCGAATAAAGGTACAACCTTTTTGTCATCGTATTGTATAAGCAGTTCATTGCATAGTGGTTCAAAGTATAATGAGGGGCCTGCTGTACATATACTATGTAGGGATCTGGCACCCTTTGTGATAGAGTGTCTCATTAGGGATGGATCAGGGTCCTTTCCACAGTGAGATGCAAGGAAATATGAGGAGGAGTGGCTCCAGGTGAATGCCATAGCCGTTCCACCCAGGTTACACAGTCCCACCACATGTAGGCTCCTTGTCACCACCTGAGAGTGGTGTTAATGATGATGATAGCAGCCCATAGATTCCCTGGTATTGCTTCTTCTCATAGTATTTTATGACCTCCATTGCCAAAAGGTGAGCGTACATTCAGTCAGTGGTGGTCAGCAGTTCTGCTCATTATGGCTTAAGGCTCTACCCAGGGAGGAGGAGCCTGAGGATGGAAAGAAGCAGGAAAGAGAGAAGAAGGAAGGAGAACAGGAAGAGAAGGAGTGGGGAGAGAAGATGGAGGATAAGAAGGATGGACAGAGATGGGTGGCAGTGTTGGAGCCAGTCAACCTGCTAACTGCCAGGGTAAGTCTAGCCTCTCTTGTGCTTTCTTTCGCACTCTGTCAGTAACTCTCCCATTTTTTAAACTTCCTTCCCATATTTCTGGGTTGTATACACTTCATCTTTAGTAGAAAATAGAATAATAATAATTATTATTCTCACCACTCATTCTCTTCCTCCATTCAGCATGATTCAGTTGTATTCACTTCCTTGGTAATTTACTTTCTGTGCAGTGGGCCTTACACAAACTGATACAGATACATACTAATGTAGCAGTGCCATATCTCTTTCATTTAGTCACAGTTTGTGTCATTCTTATGCTAAAGAATATGAATGATGTGAAAAATAAACTGGTAAGGAATAGGTTTTCAGGGGTCTCCTGAGCCCATAAGAATGTGCTCATGTAGTTTACATTTTCAAATCTTTCTCTCCATATGTTTGTGGTGTCATCATCCCTGCCTAATGAGAAGTCATCTTTATCAGTCTAACTGTCTGCCCATACACTTGCAGATTTGTCTTGAGGGTTTTGCATCATGATAAATTTCATATAACAAGACACTGCTACATGTGATTGTACAGTGTAAAATTTTTGTGTATTTTTTGGTGGTAGGTGGTGGCACTTACCATCCACTCACTTAGTGCAGTGCTGCTTTGGGTGTCTGCCCTCTCCTCTCTTCCTTGTGTCCTCTTGTCTTTCTTTCCTTCATTCTTTCCTCTTCCTTCTGCCTGCGGGTGACTCTTCTGTCTTTCTTTCCTTCATTCTTTCCTCTTCCTTCTGCCTGCAGGTGACTTTTCTGTCTTTCTTTCCTTCATTCTTTCCTCTTCCTTTTGCTAATAGGTGACTACACTGAGTGACAAGCCAAATGGTTTAAAGTACTTCAGGAAACCATTTACTACTATGGGTGGTAACCATATGTAACCAAATTATGGTGCCTGGTGGTTTAGTGGGTAATTAAGGTATTCCAATTGGATTGAGCCTGTATAGGTTTATATCCAAGGGGTGGTTGGGGTTTATTGCTCATGTAATGCCACACAGGGATGAGTGAGGCTGGTCACTTTCATCTTAAATGTCAGGACCAACTTGCATAGCCCCGGGCTCCTGCGCTCCTCATGGGACAGCAGGAGATTGGATGATGGATTGATGGATGTGCTACTTTTAAAATTTTTGTATATACTTAAGTGCACACATAGCATGGAGATTATTGATGTACAGTACAGTAACATGATTTTAATTTTGACTGATAGATTTTCTCGTAAATGAGGAACATTGTGTGCTGTTCATCCTATAAAATAGCTAGATGGATCCATAACAGGGAAAGGATTCAGTTATTTGAATAATGACAAATCATTGTAGGTACCATTTCAAGAAGTTGGTTAATTTTTAATATGTCCAGAAATCACTGTAATTGTTGTTGTTGTTGATACTATACTTTAGTGAGTTTTTGCATACTTGTGAATAAAAAGATAAATAGAAAAACAGAAACATTTAGAGGCTGGAATTATTATGCTCTATTGTCATGAAACAAGAAGTCATCAGGTGATTATATTTCTGGTCACCTTCCTTCCCTCTCCTTATGTGAAAAGACAGTATACCATGATGATGATGGTGGCAGTAGTGTTAATAATTTTGGTAGTGATGATGACGATGATAATTATATTCTGCACCCGGTGGTCCCCACAGGCATCACTTGACTGGTGTGGCAACATCTTGAGTCACGACGCAGCGTTCCCGAGCCTCTTTGGTCAGCCATGTGGGGGCTCAGTGGAGGGGGCCTCAGTCTTACAGTTCATCCCTGCCCTGACCCTCCCCACACAACCTAGTCATATCACTGAGGAGGTCAGTGTGGTTCCTGTAGTGAGAGATTGTTTCCACAAATGTAGTATAGATAGTCATCATTATAATTCAGAGATGTGTTCCAAAATACCGCTTTTTCATGCTAATACTATTAGTACTTTAAACTGGGGAGAAATTGGCATATCAGGTTGATAGAAAGCAGTGGACCTCTAACCTCTTCAATCAGAGGCCATCAAATGTAATTTGTTATTGCCACTACTAGATGATTTCATTCTGTTTAGGAGAACTTCCTCATCCCCATAGAGATCAAGTTATGGTGGTTTTACTTAGTTATTTGCATCCTGGACATCTCTCCTAATTTTAATATAATTGGAGGTAGCAGTAATGAAATAAGTGTTTCATTTAACTGGAGGTGTTAACAGGTAATTTTCAGGAAGTTAATGTAGACTACAGTATGCTTCTTGCTTTCACCACAAAAACAAACCTTCAAAATAATCTCAACAAACAACTTCCAGGAACTCTTTTCTGAATTCGATAGATTTCTGCAGTCAGTAGGTTTCCCGTCCATTTGAGCCTGGAGGTGCAACAATGGTATTATGTAACTTATTATGTTTTTGTCATCACCATGAAAGTACCTGATGGTTTTGTGTAACCATTTTTTATCATACTGACAGGAGTTTGCATGGCAGCACTGTACTGGGCGTGCTGTAGACCACACCACCTTCCCTCTCCAAGCTGTTTTCTCATTGGCCGAGGATGAGGATGGCATTGACGTTGATATATGGGTAAGAAAAATAGGCAGGCAGGCAGTAGGTTTGTACTGACATGCTTTGCAGTATCCAGCTTGCCCATATTTGGCAAGGGTAGGCATCTGTATAGTAACTACAGTGTGTGTACAAGCCATGTATGTGGATCCTGAAGAGCAACTGATCAAGAGGACTGAGATGCTACTTTTGCTACTAGGTGACTTATTACCACCTTTACTTAAGTATGAGATGCTTTTTGTATTATTATAGAATGTGAATCAGTCAGTCAGTGAAGGAGGGAGGGAGGGAAGAAGAATATGTTTTGTAGGAGTGGTGATATTGTGGATGAGAGTTTGTGTATGTTATCAAGTGAACCTGGACAGGATGCAGATTTAAGAATGCAAGTAAGGACACAGTACTTCTTGTACTTAAATCTTTGTTTCTGCCTGGAATCAAACTCAGCTGAGTGTGTGCAAGTGAGACAGATGGGGATTGACAGTATTTGGGTGAGGCAAAGACAGTATTCCAATAAGAATGAGACACTATAAGAAATGAGAATTTGTAAATAAGAGAAAGAGTTTGTATGTGATTGTGATGATAATTTGCTTGAAAAATGATTTTCATGCAGCCAGAATGGATGTATTTTATATGAAGAGCTTAGAGATGGCAACATTATTTAAATTCATGTGTATGATATAAGATAACCCATCTTAGATATAGCTTATTTTAACAGCATAACATTATCTCACCTCACTTCGCTTCACTTCACTTCACTTCACCTCTCTTATCTTGAAAAAAAAAGCATACCATTATCTCACCTCACTCCACTTCACTTCACTTTACCTCTCCTATCTTAACAAAACATAGCATAACCTTACCTCATGTCACATCACTTCACTTCATCTCATTAAATTTTAACCATATCCTAACTTAACCTTGCCTCTCCTCACCTTATCCAACTTAACTAAATCTTACTTAACCTAACCTAACTCACCTTGCCTTTCATGTCATATCCTTCCTGTCCATACTTGGTATTACCTAATCTGCCCTTAATTACCTGACCAAGCAGACAATGTCCTAACCTTACCTCACTTCACTTAACCTGACCTAACCTAATCAATGCATTTGTAGGGTACAGTATTATAATATATCCTATAGTCAGGGTGTTTTCATCAGACAAAACTGGGTTCCTTCCAGAACCTGAATGCCAAGTCATGATTGCTTGAAATTCAGTGAGCCATAGTTATGAGGTTGGAGTGTGTATCCCCACTTACTGGCCAAGCCAACCCTCCAGTCATGCTGGAGGGTTTTAGGGATCTTTGTCTGGCTAGATTTGAAAAACGTGCTGTAGTGCACCCTAATAAAAAACTGTGCTATAGTGTATTCTGACATTGTGGTGTGATAATGCAGGTGGTACGAGACTTGAGTGGCCTGGTGGTGGTTGATGATGGTTGCAGTGTCGTGGACTATAACCGTTCCTTCACTAGGCTTATGTTTGGATACTCTCACAACCAGCTGATTGGAAAGGTATGTGTCCCTTGCCGTCCTCAGTGCTTTGGTCTTGTTTATTTTTCCATTATTTGTATTAGTCCATTTTTCTTTTCATGTATACTGTACTTTTCATTCATTCTCCTCATTTTTCCTTCTTCCTTTTCCTGTACACTTTCTATCCTTTTCCTTCTTCCATTTTCTATATAATGTGCAGTTGTCAAACTTTCCACCTGGGCCACCTAGCTGCGAGAGGTGGGTCACTGGTGCTGGGAACAGTGTATCTGTTTGTTCGTGTGTACAGTATATGCTCGACGAAAGTTCGGATCATCAATTCTCATCTTCCGTAGTGAACCTCAGTGAGAGTTCAACCCAATATTCAGTCGACAGTTTTTAGCCGACAGAATTTCAAAGGAACTTTCAGAAAGTACTGGATAATGCGAGTATTGAAAACATTAAGTATTCTAAAAGACCGCGTCTTTACATTTATTACATATTTATAAAAGTATTCTTTTTCATTATTACATGATAAACCCATAGCTAAAAATTGTCTACTGAATACTGGGGGGAAGAACCGTTGTGTGACCAGTCCTTACAGTAGAAAAATAGACACCGGTGTCTGTCTGCTGGTTATACATTTCGCCAGTCTTGGGCCGGTCTCGATTAAACTTATTGAAATACCATTCTTGATCCGAGACATGATTAGATAAGTCGTTAATCGTTACAGGATTACTCATTGGGCGAATATTAATTTAAACTAAGTAGGAGAGATGGGAAGCAGATGTCAGAGGTTGAAACTGATTCATCAAGGCAGAATACTGCCTTGAGTCAGCCGATCCGTGTGACGTGTTTCCATCTCCATCAGGAGGGATGGGTTTTTCCAATTAAACACCAAGCCCTTATCTTATGACCTAGGTCTTAGTAGCAGCCAGACAACAATACATCACATATCCTCGCGCCCCGGGCCTTGGTGACGAGCACTAAAGCCTTAGGTTCCTGGGATTTATTTAAAAAAAAAAAAAAGCGTTCCAGCCTGTAATGATAATTTCATGTTCATTACGTTGCATTTACCAATCACCAAAGTAATATCACAGGCAATGGTGACATAAATGTCCCAACAATCTAGCAGTTGTGCTTAATATGACTGGAAGCTTTGGCATACTATGATGGAGAGCTGGTGTCTTCATCTTGCTGTAATGTGAGCTAATGTAGTTCGGTGAATAATCGAAGAGCGTGTAAATGTGTGACCTCGCACATAAGCGGCACCACTAATAATCAGTTTTTCTTGTAATATGTAATTCAGTCATTCGTTAGATGAATGGACTATAAAGGTATACTGTAATGACCATAGTCATATGAAATATGATACGGTAAGTCATTATCATAGCTGATATAATAGCTGCATTCAACAACAGTATGCATAAACTCTGCCTGTTGTGGTGACAGTATTTTAACCTCCTCCCTCTTCGTGGCACACACAGAACAGATAAAAACATCTACCTGACGTACTACCAACGAGGAAATAAGCAACCGTTAACAGTGTCTGACCATCATCCTAATGTTTATTGGTCAGTGTCATTCATGATGTGAATATGGCAAGTAATCTTACTTGTAACTGGACGTAGATGTTAGGTAAATGCATTCCTCTTCAACCTATACTGATAATGGTATCAAGTGATAACCCTGTGAAACGGAATTACTGATATAAGGAGACAGTGTGAGAGGGAAAGGCTTGGGGTGATTCCAGTATATAGTGCATTAACATGTTATTGTAACAGTGTAAAACCAGTACAGAAAATAAAATGTTTAGTGTTGTTAAAACTGCAAATATTTAGTAAATTGCTAATGGATCTCAAAAACTAGTTCGGCAATTATTATCACTGGCAGTATGAATAACATAACCCCACCCCCCCACCTTCACCATGCCGAGCTACCCCCTTAAGCAGCTCTCCCACCGACTCGACCAGTTGCAGGAAACCGGCCGCATGGAACTGTTGCGTGCCACAGGTTGCACAGACCAAGGCCAAATAAGTATAGTATAATATATATTATTGTATTATACATAATAGTATATGTTTATATCATAATATTATGTATATATTACCTTATTATGAAATTAATATAGTCATATTTATTTGGCCTTGGTCAGCGCAACCTGTGGCACACAACAATTTTACGTGCGACCAGTTTCATGCAACTGTCAGCCGCCTTACTCCTGCAACATTTTTCTCCTAACCCAACTCCGTACCCAGCCATCTATGGGATGAACTCTGACGGAGGTTCACCACGGATGAAGCGAGTTGATGATCCAAAGTTTCGTCGAGTATGTACACACGAACAAACAGATACACAGTTGCCAGCACCTGCTACCCACCTCTCGCACCTAGGTGGCCCAGGTGGAAAGTTTGGCGACCGTACCTTCTTTCCTTTCTGTATTTCCTTCCATTTCTGAATTCATTCTCTCTTATTTATATTCTTTTTCTCCTTTCTGTATTCCTTTTTGTGCATAGTAGGAATGCTGCAGTTAGTTGTGGCTGGTGATAAATGGAATATCTCGCTTCTGATGTTTGCAGCTGATGATGTGTTGCTCAGTAATAGTGAAAGAAAACAGAATACTGTATCTCACATCTGATACATGCAGAAAATACTATGTTGCTTGGTAATAATTAATGGGATCTTTGCAAATTGTTTCAGACTTTAATAAATTTCCAAGTGTGGATGCAGATTGTTAAGATTAAGAGATGGCCTGAATTTCAAAGGCTTAAATGATGGTGCTTTATTGTCTTGCTACATGTTTGCTTTTTCTTTCATTATGGAACCTGCCTCACTACATCCATTGGTGGAGAGAAGGACCAAGATGATGATTATATATATTTTTTTTTACTACCAGTGCACTGTCTCCCCTGTCCACAACAGAGCATCACTGAGCTAATACCAGACATCTATGAGGAGGTGTATGCTCAGCAGCGTGAGGATGAAGTTGGTGTGGGTGAAGGTGAGAGTGGTAGTTTGGTGTTCACCCAGGACACTGATGACACCCAGAAGGAAAACACTGGTTGTGTTATCCCAGGGTTGACCCGAAACCCAACCTTCTCACTCACAGATTCCCCTTCCACTGTCAGCACTCCTAACACTGCTTTCATCTTCCCTGACAGGTTGGTGGATGAAGTTATTGTTCATCAATTAATTACTTATTTTGGTGTCTTTGACCCTTTAGCTACAGTGTGCCTTTCAGAAAGCATTTATGGTAGCCACATCTAAAGTCTCATCTAATTTCCCAGATTTTCCACATTTCACATTCCTTGAAGCAAGTGTTTGTTTGTTTGTGGCTTGACAGGGATCGATGCAATCTTGATTTTGCACAGTGCTTGATGATAGCTATTTCCTGCCTACCTAGGCTTATTGTCAATCAAAATATGCTTCAGTGGTCAAAAAGCAAGATTTTTTCAACTCATCACTGTGAATGGTGGTACCTAGAGTCTTTGTTTCATTTTCATGTAGAAAGGTTGATTCACTTGCATATGAATTTTTATTAAAATACAGTAAATGTATCTGAAAATTTTAAAGTGGAAAAGATAAATTTCCCCAAATATCTCATATCACAAATGTGGTAGGTGGTGGCGACCATCATCCACTCACTTGATGTAGTGCTGCCTACTTCTTCCTTAGCCTCTATCATTCTTTTTGTGTGCCTGCCCTCCTCTCTTCCTATTTCTCCCATCTTTCCTGTCACTTCTTACTGCTTTTCTTTCCTTTACAGGTGGCTTTACATTGAGTGACAAGCCAATTGGTTTCCTGTAAGCCAAGAAACCATTTACAACGCTGGGTGGTAACCATATAACCAAACCATACGTGCTCCCTACGTGTCAACAAGTGGGTTGGTGAAGGGTTAGTGCCCCTCCCCGTAAAATAAATAACTCAAAGTCAAATGGCCACCCCTTACGGGATTATGGTGTCTGGCAATAGATAGATAGATAGACAAATGTCTTGCATGACAGGCATGCTGTCACCCAAGGATTAATCTTTTCTTCTGTAATATTGATACAGTAATCCCTCCAAGATCCGACGTAATAGAGCCAAAGGCATGTCCGGGACTTGGGTAAATGCCCCCAGGACAGGTACTTATGGACCCTAACCCAACCTGACTTTGAAAACCACCTAAATAACTCCCTACTGGACATGCACAGCACCTTTTTAAAACCCTATTCACACAAATAGGGGGCAGAAAGCATGAAATAAATGAAAAGGAACGAGAGAATGAGGAATTAGAAGTGAGTATGGAAAATATTTAGCAGTGTACAGGGTACTTACAACACATCTGTGGCCGTCACGAAAATTAACCTGCCTCTTCTAAGGCTATGACAGTGATGAAAGTGCTCTTGAAGCACGTACAGTAATCCAGTGTTGTGCTGCACTTAATCATTTGCACTTTGAAGTACAATTGTTTAACACTTCAAAATCTGTTCTTATTTGTGCCATGCCAGTTACAACACACCAGTGTTGCACTCTGCACTTAAATCTTTGTAATCTGATTTCTAATTTCTTAACACTGCACAACACTAAATTCACATGTGGTCTGGTGGCGAGGTATTGCAGTTTATTCACTGTTTATCCACAAAAACAAGCACGTGGCGCAGCCATTGTGATGAGCTTGTAGTCACGATGGTAGTTAGGCGGGAACTGGGGAGGGGAGGATGCAGGGGCGCTCTGCTACGTTCAAAAACACAGTTGTTCGTCACCGCTCGGCATATTTAAAGTAGGGATGAACACATATCGGCTTTTGTGTGTGTGTATGTGTGTGTGTGTGTGTCCAAGGACCTGAGCCCAAAATGTTCGGGACTTGGGCATCTGGGTCTTAAGGGGATTATTGTACTTTTAATGATGAAATGGGGTTATAAAAGAGATACAAGGTCGGGCAGTGGATGTTGGAGTCGCCCTAGTGAGAGAGGGCAGTGTGTGGAA
>JAGKTI010014823.1:0-14255 GCA_018397915.1 Birgus latro | reverse complement strand
CTCTTCACCCCACACACCACCTCACATGCTGCACAGATTTCTTCTGTGAATACCTTGCACACACCCTCCACGTCCCCCATCTGCTCCAATCTATATTTACCCAATCGTTCCTCCACTTCCCTTCTATATTCGGCCTTTATTCCATCCTCTTGTAACTTTTCTACCCTCCTTGTAACAAATACTTCCTCCTGTCTTTCCCTTCTTCTCTTCCTCCATCTTGTTTGGATTCTGATTCTGGCCACCACCAAGTGGTGGTCAGAAAGTCCACTCCCCCAACCTCTATATACTCTTGCATCCATTATACATCTTCTCATCCTTTCATCCACACACACATAGTCAATCATTGCCTTCCGTTCATTCATTCCCCCGTCCTCTCTTCTCACCACTCGCCATGTATACCTATGGATCATTTTGTGCCTGAAGAGGGTATTGGCTATCACCAACCCCCTCCCAGCACAAATGTCCACTAAAGCACTGCCATTCTCATCCATCTCTGCAGGCACACCCCACTCACCAACCACTCCATCCACCTTCTCATTCCCTACTTTTCCATTCATATCTCCAATCAGAAACACTCTCTCATTCCTTTCAAACTTTTCCAAGCAGGCTTCCACATTTGTCCAAAACTCTTCTCTCACTCTACTTACACGATCTTGCGTTGGCGCATACACGCACACAATTGCCCACATTTGTAGTCCAACTTTCACTCTTACCCACACAATCCTTGACCCAACTGATCCATACTCTCTTACATTCTCCTTCCACCTGTTGCTCACAACAATACACACTCCCTCTTTCGCCCTCTCATTCTCACCCACTCCCGCGCATATACCCCATCCATATTCCCATTCTCTCACACTCTCACCTCGCCATTTAGTTTCAGTTATTCCACATATATCCACTTTCGCACTCTCAAGCACCTGTACAATCTCTCTCTCTTTCACCTCATCATTCATACCCCTCACATTCCAGGTCGCAATCTTNTTGTAACTTTTCTACCCTCCTTGTAACACATACTTCCTCCTGTCTTTCTCTTCCTCCATCTTGTTTGGACTCTGATTCTGGCCACCACCAAGTGGTGGTCAGAAAGTCCACTCCCCCATTATACATCTCATCCTTTCATCCACACACACATAGTCAATCATTGCCTTCCGGTCATTCATTCCCCGGTCCTCTCTTCTCACCACTCGCCATGTATACCTATGGATAATTTTGTGCCTGAAGAGGGTATTAACTGCCCTTTACTTTAACTTGGCCTAAAATTGCCATCTTTCCATTATGAAGGCTGAGTTAACTGAAGATTAACACTAGAGTACAGTGCCAGTCAGGAAGAAGTGCTGTGTAAAGGATATAGCACTGACCTGTTGTCATTTTCTACTAGGGGTGGGCGTATCGATACCAAAATATCGATACTTTCGATACCAGCTACTTAAATTCAAGTATCGATACCAATGCCTTGGTATCGATACTTCGATTATTGAGAAAAGTGTTCAAATTTGGCTATTTAAAAAAAGATGAAGAAGAAGAAATTGAGTAATTTCAAAATACAAATAAATCATCATTATTTTAGTCCATTGAAAGGCAGTTATATTATTTTTGCGTCTGGCAGCCCAGTGTCTTTGTCTCCTGTCGTACAGCATCAACGGGCGACACGGCCGTCCGGCCGAGTGCTTTTTTTTTTTTTTTTTTTTTATCACGCCACTGATCGTGTCATTGTCGCCCCTAGGTTTTTGATTAGTGAAATGGCCCATAAAAAACGAAGTGTGGTGTGGCTTTTCTTTGATGAGGTTGAAGACAGTGTCAATCTTGCTGCATGTCAGATATGTTTAGATAAAATACAGCACAGTCAAAACACAAGCAACATGTTCAAGACTGAAGCATCCTGAAGCATTCTCTGAAGCTGAAGAGAAAAGAAGGCAAGCTACGACCTCGACCTCATCTTCCAGCCAATCTCCAGGCCTAGGCAGACAACCATTTTTGAAAGTTTCAAAAGCAAAGGGAAATACCCAGGTTGGTTGAGGGTACCATATATTTGTCATAAATTATTAATTACTTTATTGCCTATGTGTATGTGTGTAGTTTGGTTAAGCACATTTGTACTAATTACAGACAGAATATTTAATCTCATGTTAATTGGGTTATGTTTACGGTTGCATCATGGGATGTAAAAAGGTAGATATTTTTCATCTAGAAGGAAATGTTGTTTTCTTTCCTTTTTATCCACTATAGCGTACTCTGTAGATCAGCTTGTATAATATACTGCATTACGTGAAAATACTTAGTATGACCTGCACAAATTAATGGTGTGCGTATATAATCTTTCTAGCTGAGCAAATACTTTGGAGTAATAGGTTACATACCGATATTTGAAAAAAATTTGAGGGGGGGGAGCAAAGGTCGAGGTATCGGTATCGGTAATCGATACCACCGATACTAGTCAAAAAAATAATCGGTATCGTAACGATACGAAATAGCTGGTATCGCCCATCACTATTTTCTACCACTAAGCCACATGAAATAAACTGCAAAAGGATGAAAGTCTGGGCCAAATTAAAGTAAAAAGAGCATAGTTGTTGTTGTTGTGTTCTGAATCCAGTGGACTGCAAGCTAAAGTTGCCCTTCCTCAGCAATCCACCATCCTCCTTTTGTGGGATTGGGAGGGAGTTGGGTGATATTTGTATAACTGGGAAGAGGAGCCTGTAAATTATCTCAGCACCACCACATGAAGGCATCCCTTTCCTGTACGGATACCTATGTACCGGTACAGTAGTTATATACTAGGGAATGATCAAACAGCATTGCTTAACTGAATATGGCAGTAACTGATACGGAGAAAGTGCATTTTATGTGCAGTCATTAACCTGCCGAGTCCCACCGACGTACAATGCACGTCGCTACTTACTTTCTTCCGTGGACAGACCCAACGACGTGCATCGTACATCACGCAGTTGCAAGGCCCATTGCGTGCACATTTTTCAACATTCGTGGGTGATTTTTGGTAGGCATATGTGGGAGACCTTCCTCTACCTGCTGTCAAGCAGGGATACTGCCTGGACCCACCTAACCCCCTCTTCCTCCCCTCCCCCCCCACTGGGCAATTCACCTGTTAGCAGTAACCTAGCCAGTAAAGGTATGTTGCCCCACGGTCTCTCCAGTGACGAAATTCACGGTGAAAGTGATTCCTGAAGTGGAGAACAAAGAAACAAAGAAGCTAGAAACAAACAGAAGTGATGTCGTAAAGGAAGGTGCCATATACTGGGGTTTTGGGTGAGTGAACATTGCTTATAAACGCCTATATTATTGTGTGAAAACCAATATAGACTTGTACTACACATAAATTCGCACCAAATAAATGAAATACATACGTAATTTAAAGTGGCTTGAATTAGTTAACCATTCCATAGTTCGTTTTCTTTAGCCAGGTACCTTGACAAAGAAGGAAAACGTAAGGTTGAGTGACACCTGTATCAACATTTTTTAACCTCAGGATCGCAATTTCACTATGAATTTTTGATGTTTCTCACCAAAAGTGAAGGTTTGAGCCAAAAAACAAAAAGTCGAAAATCGGTCGAGATCTGGGGGTAGGCTGGGTAAAAAACCGGTCGGGACTAGACGGGTTAAAGGAAACCAGTTGCATCTGATCACTGGTACAGTTTTGTGGGTGGCCTGTAACCTACTTGTTTATAGTTCAGGTCTAGCTTGTTACACAGTCAAGGTACATTTCTGGAGAGACAGTTGGATAACAGTCAGTTGTATATTGAATGTAGGTATCTTAGCAGTCATAAACAAAATTGGCAATTGTATTTTGAAAAGTAATGCTTCATAGAGGATTGTTGTGATAACAAAAATGTCAGTTTGTATCGTATCGTTTATAAAGGCTCCAGCATGCTTGTCTTGGTCACCTAATGGCAACCCTCCATACTGCTTGGTCTCTGGCAGTCTCCCTATTCAGTCCTGTATCCCTGAGGTCACACAGTATGACCTTGTCCCATCTGAGTGCTATGAGTTAGTCCGTACGTGTATAGACTCCACATTTTTGACACTTTTGGTTTGTCGATATATGTACAGACACGGTACGGAATGGGTTAAACTCCTGACACATGCTGCATACAAAGACCCTTTAGCATTGAGGAAAGCCCTCTCAATGTCAGGAGAGGCAACAGCCTCCTGAACCTCCTCCAACCACTTCACACTTTAGTCATAGAGCTAGCTCTAGCCCTAGCTCCAACACATAACTTGTCCCCCGAATAACAGAAATCTTCCACATACTGCACTGAAGAGATTCTTCAGTACAGTCAGTACTTTCATACCTGACGGTCTTTACATGCTATCCCCAACACACAGCACTCACAAAATCAGCATTATTTCAATTTACCTCTAATACCACTACATGTATTATGCACCTACTTGTCACACGTGCAATACAGCACAAGTTGAAGTTACTTCCCACAGCCTTGTGGCAAACTATACTGTACATGACCACACTTCCCCTGCTTTGACAGTACTGCCATCAACCCTAGATATCATCACTTTTGTTTTATCTGCATTTACTCTCAAACCCTTGTGCCCCATACCATCTCTCCACTTCCTAAATCTTTTCTCTGCCTCCCTTTCATTCTCTGCAATTAACATCAAGTCATCAGCAAATAACACCTCCCATGGGAATCCATTTCTGAAGTCATTTGAGAGAGCATCAAGCATCATAACAAACAATAAGGGGCTCAAGACTGATTCTGATGCATACTAACATACACGGAAAACTGATCACTCAAGCCTCCATTCACCCTTACCTGGGTGAGAGCACCCACATACATAGCCATAACCACTCTAATCAGCCACTTCTTGATCCCAAGCTTTCTCATTGTCCACTTCACCTCTCCAGGGACTCTGTCAAAGGCCTTCTCCAGATCAGCAGAAACATAAGTACAGATCCCTTTTCTTTCCTATATATTTTTCCTGGAGCTGTCAGACAAGGAAGTGGTTCCTTTGCCTGGCGTAAACCCAAACTGTAGCTCATCAGTATTAACTCTTTCTCTAACATACCTTTGTGGACTCTCAATTACCTTTATCATCTGGTTCAAAAGTTTTGTGCCTTAATAATTTCCTTTGTCTAGGGCATCAAAGGATGCAAAAATATGAAGATTGTTTAACCTGAGGCGTCCCATCGACGTATGGGTATGTTGCAATGTTTTGTCATAGCTAGACCCATCGACGTACGGGTACGTCGCGCAATTGCAAGGTTCATAATTTGCACAAATATTCAAGTTTCACAGGTGATTTTTGGTAGGCATATGTGGGAGACCTTCCTCTGTCTGCTGTCAAGTGGGGATACTGCCTGGCCCCCCCTCCCCCCCCCACACACTTGGCAATTCACCTGTTACCAGTGACCTGGCCAGTAAAGACATGTTGCCCCATGGTCTCTCCAATGACGAAATTCACGGTGAAAGTGATTCCTGAGGTGGAGGAAAAAATAAAGAAGCTAGACCAAGAAACAAACAGAAGTGATGAGGTGGTAATTTCATAAAGGAAGGTGCCATATGTGGATGTGTTTGGTGACTGAACAATGCTTCTATTGCCTATATAATTGTGTGAAAACCAATACAGTCTTGTACTACACATAAATTTTACCAAATGAATAAATAAATACGTAAATCAACGTGGCTCGAATTAGTTTACCCTCCCATAGTATGTTTTCTTTGAGGCCAGGTACCGTGAGAGAGATCGAAAGGTAAGGCTGGCTCATCACCTGTAACAACATTTATAAGGTCAGGAGGGCGATTTCTCTATGAATTTTCAATGTTTCTCACCAAAAGCGAAGGTTTGAGCAAAAAAAAAAAAATCCGAAATTGCTCGGGACTGGGGGGTATCGGGGGTAGGAAATCAGTCGGGACATGACAGGTTAAGCAAAATAATCATATAACGGCCACTTGTAAAAGAAGGGAGACCTTTATAAATTAATGTGTGTTAATTTTCATGCTGACTGGCTTCCCATCCAGGCACTGAATATTTTTGCCCTGCTGAGTAACCTGAAATGGTTGTAATCACTGGCTTGATAATTGTTTGCCCTTAGGTTGAGTTAAAGCAAAAAATGTAACTATCTGTTTACATGTAAAAAGAAAAGGACACATGAACTTATTCCCAGTCTTGTAGCTCAGAACTTTTCCTGGTGACATTTTAACACATTTGGTTTGCAGGTGTCTAATTTTTAGCTGTTGTTACCTTCAGACAGTTTTACTCAACTCAGGCAACACACTTTGAAGTAGAGGGGTTAGATATAGCTTGTGCAAGTGGTGGTGTTGTGCACCCTAGGTGGAACACCTGTGGCGTCCATCTAAAACCCAAACCTGCTCATATTTCCATGCGCCTCACCATGGAAATGACCCTGGTCTGACCCTGATGAGGTGCTGTGTACCGCAAGGGAGTGCCGGGTCCCTACACGGTGTATGTACTGAACTGTACCTGTAGGATGGCCCAACAGAATCAGTTGCTTACCTGTGGTCAGTGAGTCTACTCAGTCAGACAGACTGGGGTTAAGCAGCAAAAACAGCTACAAAACATCTCCCCTATGCTTGGTATACTAGTCTGATGGTCGCAATAATATAATGTAGTTGTCTTGGGATTGAAAGGGTTAAGTAAAGTATATTTTTAAAAGCATAATATAATTAGCATTCCGACTATAGGTTCAGGTTTTTGATGCGGCCAGTGATTCTTGTGAAAATAACTTCACAGCTTTTTTGTTGAGTTGGTGGAGGAGAGGTTGGCCACTTTTCCTTCATGTGGTGGCACCTGTTTAACAGTGCAGCTCCACTGCCTGGTTATATGAACATCCCTCAACTCCCCTGCTTAGCCCCTGAATGGAGGAGGTGGATTGAAAGAGGAGGGCAACTTGAGCCTGCAGTGCCCCAGGTTCATGGTTCAGATGAACCTGGGGCTGCAACTACTACTACTATGCTCTTTTTATGCTAAATTGGCCCAGATTTTTTACCTTTATTTCGGCTTATTTCATGTTGCTCAGTGATAGAAATAGACAGTACTGCCACTCTACATCCACTTCATAACACTTCTTCATGACTAGCATCATATCTGATGTTAATCTACTGTTATAGCTCTGTATTCAAGAAGGAGGTAAAGGATTCTTTGGCTAGGGGGTGGAGAGTTTGTGGTCTCCATCACCTAGGATAACTCCTCGAGTAGAACCTCATTTTTGAATCTCTCAGAGCCATCAGAAACTACACACGCTGCAACATCATTGTCAGCAGAAACCAGCTTAGGTGTGTGATAATGATGTTCTTATCCCAAAAAAATGCATGTTAATGGCAGGAGTGCAGATTTTCATCTTGCAGTGATAATGGAAATTTTTATAACCAAATGTGTGCTAACCAAGGGATCACTGTACAGTACTTCCTTATCCCCCCCGAAAGAGGATGGTGAGCTGCATAAGGAAGGCAGTTTCAGCCAGTGGTATTCCCATTTCAGAAGAACCTAGGGCTGTTACTACTACTGCTACTAAATACTACTACTACTACTGCTACTACTACTACTACTACTAAATACTACTACTACTACTACTACTACTGCTACTAAATACTGCTACTGTTACTGGGTACTACTGTACTACTACTACTACTACTACTGGGTACTACTACTACTACTATTGCTGGGTACTACTACTACTACTACTACTACTGCTGCTATGATTACTGCTACTACTTCAACTACTACTACTACAACTACTAGTATGAGAGGCACTTTCTTAGTTCAGTAGAGAGCAGCAGGACTGAAAAATGATGGTATGGGCATGTGGAGAAGATGGAGGATGACACTGGGTGTGGAGGACGAGAGGTGTGAATGTTGACAGTACTTGGTGCAGGAGAGGGACATCTTCACAGGGTAGGGCTAGTATGATTGGGCAGTGGAGCTACCTGGTCATACATCATTCCCCTCCTTATCCCTCAAAAGGGGGATAGTTGACTGGAGGAGGAGGGCAGCTTCACCTTACACTCCACCAGGTTCATGTCCAGATGATCCTGGGGTTGCAACTACTATATCTACTAATGCTTGCCTACCTACCCCTTTCTATATATCTTTAGGTCCATATATACTACAGATATTGGTCAAATATAAAAGTATTCATTTGTGCAGAAAAGAATGCCCTACAGTGCCTGGTGTTTGAAATTAGTGTAAGAAACTGGATTGGAAACACTGCCTTCTTGTTGACTGGGATATTGTAAAGCATTGTACAGTATTTGCTTATCCAGGTAGCACTGGCAAAGAGAGGGAATTGTCATAGTGTTTCTTGTGATGTGGCAGTACTGTAATCTTCTTATCTTAATTGCCTTAAAATTGCTCTTTCTCCACTTTAAATACTGAGATGTAATAGTAGATAAACACAAGGATTTGATGCTAATCATGAAGAAGTGCCACGAAAAGGGGGTAGTCATTATAGTCTTTTTTCTGCCACTGAGCTACTTGAAATTAGATACAAGAGGCAAAAATCTGTCTCAATTTAGACTGAAAATAGTACAGTGAGATGTGTTACAGTTACAGGTAAAAGCAGCCAACCAGATTTTAGTTATACAGCACAGACGGGTACCATTATATGAGTGGGGTATGTTAATGGAGGTCCACTCAGATAGCAAAAGCTTGTATAATGGAGTACTGTACATAACTTGTTAACTGACTTCCACGGCAGCAATGGATTTTCGTGCTCATATAATCAAATTTGGGTCTAAATTGCCCATTCTTGTACCATCAATTTCTCATGCTGTGGATTGTTTTATAATGGGACCTGCTTGTATTGGTGTGGTACAGAGTTAGGTGTGCAGCTGTTATTGTAGGGCCAGGTACATCAGACTTTGAACCCAGTGGACTGCAGGCTGAAGCTGTCCCTCTCATGCAGCCAGCCATCCTCATTTCAGGGGACAGGAAAGAAGTTGAGGGATGGTTTGCATAACCAGACAGTTCCTCCATATTAAGGTGTCCCTCTACAGCACCAGGTGTACAGTTACTCCCCTACTTGGGAATTTCTGGTACCAGACATTCAGAATCCCCCCCCCCCTTTTTTTTTTTAACATTGAGTTATTTTTTTTCCATGACATGAACAGAATACTGTAGACAGTAAGAGTACTCATTAAGACTTAATGCCAGTGGTAATAATGAGGAAATTTACATGAAGCAATTGGTACAGCAGTGGTATTTCTGTGTCTTCCTTTGCTCACCAGTGATCTGTACTTTGCTTCAAGTTTCAGTACATATTTTCTTAGGAATTTTTTATTTATGATGCCATAGAAGGTGGTAATTTGTTGTCGTATGAAGGTGTCATAGATATCACACCAAACTACTGTACATATAAATTGAACTGTTGAGGGTAAGCTGAACCTTTTCTAGTTGACCACTTATTGAATTACGGTTTTATACTATATTGTGTATCCTTTTTTTCCAGGTGAGGTTTGTGTGTGCAGGGTTGGTCACTTCAGCTTGTGGACACAGGATCCAGGAGATTGTAAGTGTAGTACTTGTATACCATTATTTGTCAATATTCCATAGTGGTGGGATGGAACTTGAATGTATTACTGTTGTGATGGGAAGGGGTACATTGAGATGGTTTGGGCATGAGAAGGATGGGACTAGAATGTATTAATGTTGTGATGAGAATCAGTTGACTGAGGTGGTTTAGGTATGTGGAGAGGATGGAACTGGATGCAGAAGGAGACAGGTGTCAATGTTGAGGGTAGAGTTGCGAGACACAGACCGATAAATACTTGGGATGAGGTTGTACGTGTAGCCTCAGAGATAAGAGACTTGATATTGAGCAGCATGGAGAGCCGCTGTAAGGTGACCAAGGCGCATGCATGCAAGCGTGTTGCAAAACATTTTGGCATAGGGTTCGGATGCTTTCTGACACCTCACCTGTAGTGATAATTTTTCAGCACATTACACCTGAGTGTCCTCTTGTATGCTATTACTGCAAACTGTTTTGACATTAAAACTTGTATAAAATGCATATCAGAGAATGCCAAGGTGTAATATATAAAATATATTGCTATTGCCTTGGTGCTATGGAGCCATCAATGGCACTTACGAATTAATTAATTATTGGTAGCCACACAATAAATTTGTTTTGCCAGCGTATCCCAGTTTACAGTACCAGATGTATGACATAAATTTTGATATTTAGGAACATATCACTGACTTATGATGCAGAATGTGTGTGTACTGTATCTCATCTAGGAAGGATATTGCTGTGTCAAACTGTATTGCATTACCCATTTGCATGTATATGTACAGTACTTATGCTCCAAAAAATGTCAGTGCACAGTATGTTTTAAATTTTATGACACATGGATAGAAGAATACTGGCACCAAGAAATGTGGCTCTTTCCATTCACATATTGCAGTAGATGATTGCTGTATAAGTTACAGGCAGAAGTTGGTGAAGTGGGCAATGAGAAAGCTTGGGATCAAGGAGTGGCTGGTTAGAGTGGCTATGACTGTGTATGTGGGTGCTTGCACCTGGCTAAGAGTGAGTAGATATTTGAGTGATGAGTTTTCCATGAATGTTGGTGTGCATCAGGGGTCAGTCTGGAGCCCCTTCTTGTTTGTCATGATGCTTGAAGCTCTTTCACATGACTACATAAATTGATTCCCATGGGAGATGTTGTATGCTGTTGACATAGTGTTTATTGCAGAGAATGAAAGTGAGGCAGAGGAAAGATTTAGGAAATGGAGAGATGGGATGGGATTATTGAGAGTAATTGTGGATAAAACAAAAATGATATCTAGGCCTGGTGGCAGTACTGTCAAAGCAGAGGTAGAGTGGCCATGTGTGGTTTACCACAAGGGTGTGGGTAGTAACACCATCTTGTGCAGTATTTGTGATAAGTGGGTGCACAGATGTAGTGGTATAAAAGGTAGGCTGCAAAATAATGCTGATTTTGTGTGTGCAGTGTGTCAGGGAGGGCACACAGAAGGAGGGAAGTGGGAAAGGATTATGGTAATTTTGCTGGATGATTTCTTGAGTGTGTGGAGGAAATACGTTATTTGGTATTATTAATGTGTTGGGTAGCATGTAGTGTCTAGGGGTGGGATAGGATACTGTGTGTAAGGCTGGAGTATTTTGTATAGGGATAGATTATGGGGTAAGGTTGGGAGTTTGTGTGTAGGGTAAACTGTCACTTTGGGGCCTTCTAAGTCTATCTCTGTCTATAGAGATGCCATAAGGGGGGCCATTTGACTTTGAGTTATGTTGTTTTACAGGGAGGGGCAGTAACCCTCCACCAACCCACTTGTTGGCACGTAGGGAACACACATGGGTTGGTTATATGGTTACCGCCCTGCACTGTAAATGGTTTCCTGGCTTCAGGAAACCATTAGGCTTGTCACTCAATGTAAAGCCACTTGGCAAGGAAAGAAGATAACAAAAAAGTGGCGGGAAAGATGGGATAAATAGGAAGAGAGGAGGGCAGACAGACAAAGAATCATAAAAGTGAAAGAAGTAAGCAGCACTACATCAAGTGAGTGGATGATTATTGCCACCCAAGTACCAATAAGTAAAAAAAAAATAATAATACTAATCACAGTCATAATAATAATAATACAAATAACAATAATAATAATAATAATAATCCATCCATCCATCCATCCATCCATCATCCAATCCTATGTCGCCCCATGAGGAGCATATGAGCCCGGGGCTAGGCAAGTTGGTCCTGACATTTAAGATGAGAGTGACCAGCCTAACTCATCCCTGAGTGGCATTACATGAGCAATAAACGCCAACCATCCCTTGGATATAAACCTTCACCAGCTCAATCTGATTGGAGCACCTGAATTACCCACTAAACCACCAGGTGCCCTAATTTGGTTATATGGTTACCACCCAGCATAGTAAATGGTGTACAGGAAACCACTTGGCTTGTCACTTAGTGTAGAGTCACCCATAGACAGAAGGAAGAGGAAAGAAAGATGGAAAGAAAGACACGAGGGAGTGTAAAGTCACCCGTAGGCAGAAGAAAGAGGAAAGAATGAAGGAAGGAAAGAAGAGAGGAAAGAGCAGACACCCAAAGCAGCACTACATTGAGGGAGTGGATGGTGAACTAATAATAATAATAAAAATAATAATAATCATTCATCATAAATAATCATCATCATTTAAGTAAGTTACATTAGTGGTAGGTGGTGGCGACCATCATCCGCTCACTTGATGTAGTACTGCCTTTATCATTCTTTTTCTGTGCCTGTCCTCCTCTCTTCCTATTTCTCCCATCTCTCCTGTCACTTCTTATTGCGTTTCTTTCCTTTACAGGTGGCTTTACATTGAGTGACAACCCAAATGGTTTCCTGTAAGCTAAGAAACCATTTACAGTGCTGGTTGGTAACCATATAACCAAATCATACGTGCTCCCTACATGTCAGCAAGTGAGTTGGTTGAGGGTTAGTGCCCCTCCCTGTAAAACGAATAACTCAAAGTCAAATGGCCACCCCTTACGGGATTATGGCGTCTGGCAATAGATAGATAGATAGATAGACATTGATAATAGCATCAGCATCAGCAGCAGTAGTAGCAGCATTATTAGTAGTAGTAGCAAGAATGGGTTTGGTTGGTGTAGTGTGGTCATTATATTAAGGGTGACATCTTACTTATCAGCTGTCTGGTGTTTGTGTGGCCATTTGTCAACCCCAGTGTCATGCAGGTTGTGTTGGTATCTTTAATTGGATTGGCCACTTGCAAGTTTTGGGCTCCAAGGAAGTTGGAAATAGTGACAATGATAATTTTCATAATACTAGCAGAAAATGCATTTAAAATGAATAAATATGGTGTAAAGATAGCTTTTATATAATATGAAATACTTGGTTATGCTTCCATTTTGCTGTTAATAAGGAAAGCACCATATCGGAGACCATCCGTCTTCTCATTTTGAAAAATTGCTCATTGTTTTCCATATTTAAGGCTGAATGGAAGCATAACATCGTTCAGCAAGTACTTGATAATTATGTCAAACCTGTGTTGACACCATATTTATTTGTTTTAAATGCAATTCATGCTGATACAGTACTATGAAAATTATCCGTCTCGACATTTTGAACTTCCTAGTGAACCAAAACTCACAACTGACCAATAAAGAAAAGAAAAGAAAAGAAAAAGAAACTGAAGCTGAGGAAATGTGTTTTGGGGATACATAGAATACCGTAAAAGTATCGGGTAGAAGGAGTTATTCACACTTTAGTGCATTTACTTCAACTTGGCAAAGATCCTTTAGTCCATTTTAGCTCTAAATGGCCCAGTGTAGTAAGATTATGTGGTTGATTTGACTAGTAACCAAGGAAACTCATTTCTACCTGACACATGCCAAGCTCGTTGTGTCTCTGCTGATGCCCAAGTGTCCTCAGATTGGAGGATTGGTTTGACTAGTAACCAAGGAGACTCATTCGTACTTGACACAGATTCCTAATCCGTTCTAGCTCTGTTGTCAGGTTGGAGGTTAGGTTTGACTTAGAACCAAGGAGATTCATTTGTGCCCCATAATTTCTATGCTAAGCGGACACAGATCCCCAACATCTAGCTCAGTTGATGGCCAGGTGTTGTCAGATTGGAGGGTAGATTCGACTAGTAACCAAGGAGACTCATTTCCAACTCAAAACTGAGGCTTATCGAATTCCATGCAGTCACGGTTTAATTTTAGAATATGGGAATGGCTCAGTTCCCTTAGGTGAAAAAAAGCTGATTATAACATCAGAAGTTGGACAAGGATCATGTATTCTCCTTTGTCTGTCTGTCTGTCTGTCTGTGTACAAGATATCTCTGAAAGTTGTTACCGGATATCAGTGAAATCTTGTGCGTAGGCGGGCATTGGGCCAGGGATGAGTTGATTAGATGTTGCCCTGGATCCGGATGCAAGAATATCTTATAAATCCGGATGCAAGAATATCTTATAAATCCTATTAGCGCTGGGGATGGTATGCACTCTCTGAAATTGTGTAGCAGAGCAGATTAAGACCAAAGAATTAATTGACTGTGTAAAACCGTAAAAGTGTTCACCTGGCAGCAAAGAGGAATTAATTGACTGTGTTGGCATTGGAGGAGGTATGCGCTCCATAAATACTTCCTACTTGTTCAGTGGTTGGTATTGATTAAAAGTCTCCCTGAGTTGAATATAAGATTTGAAAGGTACAGTCACCATCTTGAGTCCGGTCACCTCTTTCCATGGATGTGTGTGTGTGTGTGTGTTTAAATCTGCAGAAATTAACACTAATGA
>JAGKTI010014821.1:0-21217 GCA_018397915.1 Birgus latro | reverse complement strand
ACCACCACCACCACCACCACCACCACCAAATAACACCATTTCCACACAAAAACACAGCCGCACACATCCTCCAACCTTACCTCAACACACTACACGAATGGTTCACCACAAACAGGCTCAAAATAACCACAGCCAAATCTACAAGTGACCCTCCTCACAAACTGGACAGCAGAACACAGTCTCATTCCACACCTCACCATAAACAAATTTTGAATTCTGTTGTGATTTATTGTCTTGTATATATTAAGAAAATGAAAGAAAGTTACTGCATAACTGTACTGATGCAATTTACAACGCTATACTGTACTAATGTTTAAATGGCTCAATAAAATCATTTAATGTTAAGTGAAATGAATACTAGAGAACTTGTAACAGTATCAACTTTGTCAGGTAGGTAGGTAGGTAGGCAAGCAGATGAGTAGGTATGAAGATAGGTAGGTTGGCACTGTAATAGCTGGGCAGGTAGGAGAGTAGGTAGGTATAACGCTGTGGTAGGAAGGTAGGTAGGTATAACACTGTGGCAGATAGGTCGGTGGGCATAACGTTGTAGCAGATAGGTAGGCAGGTAAGTACGCACTGCAACAAATGGGTATATAATTATAGTAGGAAGACAGGTAGGTAGGAAGGCACTGAAGTAAGTAGCTAGGCATTATTGGGAGATAGGTAGGTAGGAAGGTGGGTAGGGACAGTGGGAGGGAGGGAGGGAGGGAGAGAGGGAGGGATGTAGTTAGGTATTTTGGTAGGTAAGTAGGTAGGTATGCACTGTGGGAGACTGGCGGGTAGGTAGGCATTGTGGTAGGCAGGTAGATAGGTAAGTGGGTAGGTAGACACGTGGACACTGGTAGGTGGGTAGGTAGTTAGGTGGGCATTGTGGTAGTCAGTAGTCATGTGGTAGGCAGGTAGGTAGATTGGTAGATAGCAGGGCACTGCATTCGACTGCTATAGATTAGCTTCCTTATGAGGTGTAGGGGCCTGAGGCTAGGCTAGGCTACAGTGATCCAGTACATTTAAGGGTACCTGACCAGCCTACTTCCCTTGGTGGCAATCACCATCCATAAGTTAGCTCTCTTTACCTGTTTTAAGGAGCTCTAATAATCTAAACTCTCTAGTACAAAGAACATCATGTACTTAAATGTCAGAGTTTATTCCAGTTACCAAGAAATAGCCCAGTGGTCGCATTGTTGCTCTAAATATAGCCCAAAAACACACCCCTCAAAGCTTCAAAATTTTATATAGAAAAATATGTACGGATAATTGCCAAAATATTGGTAAAAGAGTTAAAGTATGCTTGTTAATACATTTATTTGCACGTTAAATCAATATTTATTCAAAACAGAAGTCTGTCAAGACGAGCTGGCGATATGATGAAAAAACACTTCCTCTAGCTTTAGCACGTTTTCGCTCTGACTCTTGATTTTTTAAATTAATTGTTAAACTAAACACATTTTTTGACAGGACTTCAAATATTTAGGTGAGTACGAACATAAATGGTGATAAAAATTATATTTTCCAATCTAAACTGCCGATCCGGTGCTGATTGGGTAACTGATTGCTGATTCGGTAATCTGTCTCACCCATATTACAGTAGAGCTGCAAGGATACTGGGTGATTTTTTCTGGTAGAGAGGAAGCGGTTTAGTCTAGTTTTTGTGCAACGCTTGAAATTTGTGATCGTAAACGAAAGCTACAACTCTTGAAGTGTGACAGTTCGTCTCTACTTCACCTGGAAGTAATAAATTCTAATATGAAATTTAAAGTGAACCCCAAACACTACTTATCTTTAGGTGAATCTCAGCCCCTCAAACTGGGAGACATTTCTATAAGAGTGACGTGTGGCTAACTGCTTTGTAACTAACTACGCAATCGTCATTTTTAGGCAGGGAACACTGCTGCAAATACAAAGAAGCAAAAAGTCCATGCTGATTCTCTCCCGCAGTTTAAAATATAGTACCATAAAAAAAAAAAACTGCAGCCTTCAGCAATTTTCCTATTACACTATACGTATGTTCATACGTACGTAACACATATGATCCTTCCCTGTTCCCTCTGCCTTGTGCTTTTTGTAGATGTATACAGTATATGCTATTAAATACCTTGCGGACCTTTTCGCAATTTTTTCACTATTCTTTTTTTTTTCCTTTGGGGGGGAAGGGGGGGGGAGGGCTTTGTCCCCAGGCACATCTGAACGTGAACTTAGACTTAGGCTAAAGTTGTCCTTCTCTTGTTGTCGTCCACCATTGTGTTTTCGGAGGATAGGGAACTGGGGGGCGTTTGTATAACTGGGCAGCCCGGTCGATTATATTGTTGCCACCGTGTGAAGGCGTCCCTCTCCAGCGCCACTATCTACCTTACTGCAAATGTAGGATTCACTCATTCCCAACCTCTTTTGCACACCGCTCACCAGGTATCATGACACCTGTCTTAGTACTTAAGCCACTGTTCTTTATTTTTACCCATACCGCTCAGGTGAATTATTTCACGAGAGAATATTATCCTACAAGAGTTTTTGTATTACTTCAGCAACATGTACTTTTATACAAAGGCAAAATCTTGCTTTCTTCCACCTCATTGGAATACCTGCACTCATGTAGTCTTATTAATATACAGTATTATCCACAAACATTTTATTACACTTTCCATCAGAGTTTATAATTTCTGTATATGCCTACTCATCACCTACTGTCTTCTCATGCTTCAGGCCTTCCACAACATTCTTCACTCTTACCACTGATTCGGCTGTGGCACAAACCCGCTTTGCGTTCGTTTTCTGCTGAGTTAAGTAATGTATGAAGTAAGAAATCCCTATATAATGGGGATAAAAGCTTCATTATTTGTTGTGGCATGTAGGCTACATTAAAACGGCTAAAGTGCGCCTGATATTAACGAATTATACGTATAGAAAAAAAAAATCTTTCCCACAATGCAATATAAACCAGTCGATTTCACTGTTCATGTGCGTGTACTGTAAATATAACTTTTGCATGTCTTACGAGTATGAGAACGTAATTTTCTATATATATAATTAAATCTTCACTCTCATTGGTTTAAGAAATCTGAAACCATTCACGTTAGGATCGTGCATACTGTATCAGACTTACAAAAGTATCTCGTGTAAACTTTGTCTGTTGTGATTTAAGAATTAACTCTTTTGTGGGAAGAAGCTTAAAATGTTACAATAATTTCACCTATCAATTTATCTATCTATAACCAGACGCCACAATCCCTTAATCCCTTAATGGGTGGCCGTTTGACTCAAAGTTAGTCGTTTTACGGGAAGGGGCACTAACCCTTCGCCAACCCATTTGTTGACACATGGGGAACATGTATGGGTTGGTTATATGGTTACCACCCAGCGTTGTAAATAGTTGTCTGGCTTACAGGAAACCATTAGGCTTGCCATTCAATCTAAAGCCACCTGAAGAGGAAAAAAGTATCAAGTGGCAGGAAAGATGGGAGAAATAGGAAGAGAGGAGAACAGGCACAGAAAATGAATAATAAAGGTGAAAGAAGACGTAGGCAGCTCTACATCAAGTGACTGGATGATGGTCGCTACCACCTCTAAACATATCTAATTTTAGTAGTGTCGTGGGATAACATAAAATGCAGTCACCAGCAACTTGTTTCTTTTATGCTTAATGTTGATGGCGGATAGGATGTAAGAAGACATAAGGTCAGAATCACAGTTTAATAATCAATATGTACAGGAACGGTCAAAACTGGGATAAAATATAACCAAACCGGTGTCATCTGAGCCCACTGGGTCACCGCCCGGCTCGGGGAACACACCGTATACAAATTGGAATGAGGTAATATTTCTGAGCTTATCATTGCTAAAAAGGTCAATTATATTTATATATTTACTGTTATATATAAATAGGCTCCTGCTAGTAAACATGTCATGAAAAGACGCCGAGAAGCAGCGGTTTGTGCAGTCTCCTACATACCTCTATCACTGGCCTAAGGACGGGACCAATCGGTGTTTGTCATAGCGTAGGACGGCCCCTCATCTCCCAGCCTCGCCTGGGCCTGACCCTGGGGCCGCGCGGGGGCAGTCACCACCACCGTCGGGAGGACGTACCAGGGCCTCACTTACCACACCACACCACACCTCACCACGTGGGCAAGGATTCACATAGAAACTTACGATCAAATGCCTCTCGTAACTCACAGCCATATGCTTATACGACTATTTTTAGGCCTCGCAAATGAAGCGAATAAAATGAGAAAAATATTAGCAATTCTAGAAAACAATATACTGTACATTCATTAAAGTATTCTTCTAAGTTTGTGTTCAGGTTCACACTTCTCGGTGTCTCTCGCAGTTCTTTGACATTTCGTAAGAACTAAGCATACGACTGTTGGATTCTGATTTTCAGGAAGAACAAGAGACTTAAGCTTCTGCACTCCTCATCCTCTCGCAACTCAAATTTGTTTTTAAAGAAAGAACAGAAGACATGGGGACATTCTACACACTTCTTGTCTTTCCCCAAAACAAATCCTAGCTACAAAAAACAGTGATCTTAAGTTTATTTGTAAATTTGGGCAATGTGCTGTATCATGGCTGCAGCGCTGTAAGGGTTTTCATCACGACAGCATACCAGGGGAAGGATTCATGAAGCATCCTCGCCAACTTTTACTGTAAGCTGAACGAAGGTATGCGCTCTCAGAATGCTCTTGATGAGAATATTACGACAATACTTTTAGTGACAAAACAGCCCCACGATTATAAAAGCCCATTATTAATCTCCCTAATAATGTCACCTAAATATAATAATAAATAGCTATACGGGAAATACCTGCCCTGCATTTTATTCCCGACAATGACAGATGATTTTGACTATGCTTAAGAAACACGAGAGAGAGAGAGAGAGAGAGAGAGAGAGAGAGAGAGAGAGAGAGAGAGAGAGAGAGAGAGAGAGAGAGAGAGAGAGAGAGCTCTGGATAAGAACATGGATCATACTGTATTTACTTTCGACTTGCTACTGACGATTTTATTTAGCTAACGAATACTAAATAAGTCAGAGAGTTTTACTGACGATCATTAAACTTAAACTAGCAATGAAATCTGGTTTGTTTCAAGAGAAAAGGCAAGTAGTCAAGAAGGTCAACAGCTCTCATCATGCAGAGTGACCTGAGAGTGCGACCTCTCCATTACCTCAAGAGTAGTGTTCATGACAGTTTGGACAAAGGCAGACCAGACAAAAAGTTAACTGTAAATGCATGATGAAGTTAAATCTGTCTTTTTTTTTTTTTTTTTTTTTTAATACGAGATCAGTTCTTACTGAAATGGAAAAATTATGCCTAAGCTTAGGAAAGTTGTTTGCTGGGGAGATACAAGTTTTGGTACAATATAGTTTTTTTTTTCTTCTTCAAATGTGGGTGTAGGTCTGCCATATGAGTTTACATTTCTTAACTAAAATGCCATTCCTCCTTTCCCTTTTAGTGAGGATGAGAGGAAAATGGATAACATTTGCTACTTGCTTCACTGCTATGTTAAAAACACGGTTTATATGTTTGAGAAGACTCGATAAGTTTGGCAATGTCTATATTTACTCACCTAACATTTCTACAGTCTCCCTGAGAAATATTGCAACTTTTTGGTACGATATTTTCTGGAACACTAGACGAAATGCCTGACACATCTGCTCAGCCACGTTAGTAAACCTGCCAGGTACTTGTGCAGTGTTCCAGAAAGCAGCGTGATAAGGCTCTGCAATACTTTTATGCGGGACTGTACAGTAGAACATCATAGTCAGTGGTAGGCTGTTTGTCAAAAGTGGCTGTTAATGCAGTTACAGTAATTACAAAATAGGGACACACAACTGAAACCTCACTCCAGCACACTGCCACAGAACCTTATTATGAATGACTGGTTACTTCGTCTAACACAGGTAATGTTATGTCATTGGTCGCTGGCACCGCGTAACAAGGATGCAGTTAAATCAAAGTTTACCCCTATCCTCAGCAGTGTATTGACGGCACATACTAACAACAGGTAACGGGGCAAAAAATATGCGTATACGGCTGCTTGAAACTGATTCAGAGTGACAATTGAGTAAAAACTATGGGAGAAAAACACAGGAAGCTAATTCATCACTTCTCTCTAAAAGTTCCCGACTACACAAGGCTAGTCTCGTTGAAAATGGACTCCTGAGCAATCCAAACTGCTGGAGAAATACAGAATTTTAAGGCCAGATATCTAGTTGGCTTTGGCGATTTAACGAGGCTCTCTCTCGGCGACTTATATTTCACCATACGATAATATACTGTATGCTAGTGTGCCTATATTAAGCTGATAAACACAAGATATAAGGAAAAGGAAAGGGTAAGATTGAAAATAAATCGCCTTTGAACCTTTGAAGAGGCACTTTGAATTATTCTATGTTTAATAATACTGTATGTTACTGAAGTCACGTGGATCGATAATATGCAGATATACGCAACATACACGGGAAAGGAAATGTAAGATGGAAAACAAGTCGCCGAAGGAAGGGACACTAGAAGCCTTCTTTGCCAACGAGGATACTACCGTAAGCCATTCCTACGTCGCCCTCCCACCCATTACACCCATATCTACTGTACTTGTCTGACCGGTGAGCAACTTTGACTTTGTTGGCAGTGTTCTCGATTCGTGTCTGTACATAGCCGAAATATGACAACATTCCTCGTGATTTTCCGTGAGACCCGTTCATGAAGCGTTTTGTCATTTTGTTGTCCAAGCTTAACCAGATCCAGTTCAGGAGACTCACCCTCGTAGTGAAGGAGGTTACTGAGGACTACAGTATATCTAACCCTCCCAGTTCAAAGAGTTCTCCAGAGCTGAATTAACATCGGCTGGAGATAAGAATAAAATAAGTGAGCTCACCGTATCAAAAGGATAAAGGGCCATCTAAGATATCCGTATGACTCATCCCACTAAGCAAGGGGATGACGCCTTCGTTAAAGTATTGCAATCTCCAAGTGTATTAAGCTTACAACAGACTTTAAATAGTGGAAAGGTTAGACACACCCTTTATAAACATCTTCTATGCCACAGATCTTTCCTAACTTAAAGAAAATTGACTGGGAGCAATCAGGGCAAACTAAAGGTACGTCTCTCGGCATTAAAAGGTTAAGGAGGTTTGAGCCGAGTCACACATAAGAAAGATCATCGGATGTTTCCATGTTTTTCCAAGTGACCAAGTGCCGTAGGTCCAATCCATATGAACAAAATCTTCACCCATATTAAACGATACATTAGCCAAGGTTAGACAGCCTCATTCGTTGGACACCTCGTAGCACTTCTTGCATGGCGAGTTAATCTACACATCATAACAGGCTTGCATGCTATCGACAGGGTATATCATTTTTGAGTCTCGATAGAGTTGGCATCAATAACATACAAATGGATAGTATAGTATAAAATATAAAATAAACCGCTACGGAAAAGGTGTTACGAAATTTTAAAGTCAACGAGAATACGACCCAGGAACCGGATATACAAACAAGGTTACGATTAATTCCGTGTCTTCAGTGGAATTCGTCCTTGAGCGAAGGACAATGAAGGCACAGCCTAACACCTTCCCCGTGACTCCTTATCTTTCCTGCACAGATAAAACTTATATATTTACGACAGGGAGTTGTTCGTGAAATAGAGTGAGTCTCACTCCCAGACTCATCTTCACTCCGTGAACAAGATTACACTGGAGCCATCTCACCCTTACAGCCAACCCAACCCAAACGGTAGAGCCAACACACAGCCACGGTACAGCCAACACCTAGCCACGGTACAGAGAATACACAGCCACGGTACAAATCAACTGTCTCAAGATAAAGTTAAGAGGGAGAGAGCACACAGGAGACAGCGCAACCCTTTCCCATGATGACGTATTATTTCCGTTTAGTCTTGCTACCTCCACACGATTTTATATTCAACCTAAGAAATGTTCTGCCCTCCGCCTTCCCACCCTCGACCTGCCTTTGCCCCTGGTTCCCCAATGACTCTTCCTCCAAAAACAATTATTGGTCAAAAAAATGTTCGTAGGTTACACTGGTTCTGGAGGAGGGAAAAGGAAAGACGAGTGCAAAGCCTTCTTATGTCATTCGTTCTTCCTGCAAAAAGCAAATGTATGTTACGACAGGGAATCGATCACAAGTTCGTGAATCCAGCCCCTACTTCACCCCTGACGTGGTTGTGAGGCCCCGGACCACTTGGGAGGCGGGTCTGTCACGGCCGTAGTATTAAAACAGAGTGCGCCAAGGTGTAATCAAATCCCTAACATTTAACGGCCACTTACGGAACACCTGTATGATAGTTAGATGCGATCAGTCTGCATCCCACATTTCAGAGTGCAGTTGGAAACGATGCACAAAGGTGAGGCATGTTCGGATATCATCACTTGCTCCAGAGGCTAACGTCAAAAATTAAAAGCCTGTTCACACCTTCGTGCCCCCAGTTCTGATAACACGGCCCTAAGTCCTAAATTGGTCATGCTGGTGATGGAGAGAAATACGATGCTTATCCCAAGACTATTTCAACCATTGTTTTTATATACATTAAGGATACCTTGTTTAATGGGAGTTATTTTTTGTACGTATTTATGGTACAAAATGGTATACTAAAGTTCTCTTTAATACCTGATCTGTAAATACATGTTAAGTAGTAAAATTAGTTTAAATACTATCAATACAGAAGACGAGAATAAACTAATTTGTATCTCTTCTCTATAAAGTGTGCGTTAAAAAAATGTACAGAAGTTGTTGGTCTGAGAAAATACGAGACGCTCACACCGGCGACACTGCTATCGTTAAAAAATAGCCGAACACTCTCAGAAAGTCAATAGGAAAGGCTAACTCCGCCGCCACTATGTACACACGCTCGCAAGCACCACCGCGCAGTTCAGTCCTACCCTTTTGATTATGAGTTAATGCCTTGGATTTCTCATAATGGTTAGTTGAGATTAGTGGTTGGAAACGTATATGCTATTGCCCAAAATATATATGTAAGGTTAAGGGGGGGAAAAAAAAGTGTTGTGATGGGGTAGCGAGGCTGTCTTTCCCACCATTAATGTCCTTAATCCCCTCCGTTACGATGACGTCTTTTTCTTTTTGCCACCACAGGCGATTTTTTTTTTTCTCCTCCAGCGTAGGAGACTTTTCGAACTGGAGGAGTGATAAACAGCCTTCACGAACCTCTCCGCCACTACAAGTCACTCCTGAGCTGAATATAGTCGCCTGGTGGTAGGAAAATAAAAACAGAACAGACGTCACTGTGCTGAAAGGGTTTAACTGGTAGATATATCATTAGTTTCACATTTTGTTGCTTTGGTGACGTGACAGCCTCGCTCACCAGCCCGGCAGCACCAGCCAGGCACCAGGTACTAGTTGCATCCCTCACCAAGTGCTGAGATCCACACACCCGCAGCAACAGAATGTTGGTGAGCATAATATGGCCTCAAAACAGCACTTGACGAAAACATAAAGTGCGCTTTGAGTGTTTTATTTTCTTTCCCTATTGCGTCGCCCCTCAAGAGGACTGTCGTGCTACTTCATCTCTTCTTGTGGACAAATAATTCAATGTTCTATGGCAACGACTAAATTATCGTAAAGCATTATTCCTGAACCAAAACTGCCCTCTAAAATATGCAAACTGACAGAGAACGTGACAGTGACGGTGAAGCAGGTGGTGATCAACTCTTGTAATGCCAATATTCGAGGTCCAAGGCATATTGGGACTGCCGAGACCTGTAGCCAAGCTCTCGGCCAGAAAATCTAATATTTAGTCACCAAAACATACATTGGATTTCAACAAGGACTTACTCAACGCCCTCCTTTTTTCTCACTCTCTGGCAACACATAAACAGCCTTTTATAAACAGGCGTCGCCAAGGATAGCAACCACACTAACAAATGAAAAAAAAAAAAAAAAAAGGGTGGGGGGGTCTGTAAATTATGTATGTTTTCCAAAATTTCTTTTAAAAAGTTCAAGACTCCGTCTCATATCGCCGTAAGCTTCTCGTTTTAGTGGTCTTGGCTGGCTGTAAATTAAAATAAACTTAACCTCATGACTAGATCGATACGTAGTCTGTGGCGCCATGCTGTGAGTCAGACGCAGTGAAGTCGACGCTTGCCACCTCCGTCACGTCACTGTGGCCTCGATCTCGTCGCCTCACTGACACACGCACAAACACACATACACCACCTTACAGCAATGGTCACTGTTCCTGTTGCTGTAGTTACATGTTCAGTGTAGGCGGTGCTTCTCTTGGACAATCCAGGTTCATTGGTTCCTTGTACTTTTTCGACTTCACTTAAACAGTAAACAATTATTTTCAGAATAGGTAAAAACAATGTCCACTCAAACGTGACAAATTATTTTTGAGAAATAAACGAAAGGTCAGTGTTTATTATTATTTTTTTTTACTTTTGAATAAATATGAATAATTGTACTAACTCACAGTATCAACACATCACATTACACTTCTGTATGCTAATAATAAACCGAACAGAATCATCATTCAACACTAGTTTTCTTAATCATACATCCACGTGAGTACCATGAGCGCCAGTGCAGCAGCGTCCACAATCTTCCATGCTGTACAGATGCTTTGCTTCCTTGTACTTGAGCCGAGATGCGCGACACACACTGCCTCTGCCTACCACCGCGCTCACTACCATATGCAACACCACATAAAAATATATCCGTACCTAAGGAATGTTACAATTATATATTTTTGACCCTGTAAACACGTAGGACGACAATTGCACTTTAGAACCAGCAAAGTCGACACTCGTAAACATACTGACGAAGCAGCTTGTGTCCTTTCTAAGACTCCGTGTAGTGAGAGTGAAGGGGAGGCCCGAAGGATGTGTGGCCAACCTCACACTGCCGTCACCCACACCCTCGTGACCTGCATTGACCCCAGACTGCCTGGTGGCCACTGGACCAGCCGGCGACCTCTCCAGTTTTGATCAAGGCGCACTTCCATGTCACCAACATAACCTCGAGACACAACCTCGGCCATGTAGGCAGACTCAGCTTCAAGGACTTAAGTGGCGAGGAATTAATTCAGCATTTGGAATAACCTCGGTCATGAAGATCTCTACAATGGATAAGAAGGAACTGCTGAAGCTTTACATTAATGGTGAGTTAGCAAGACTTTTGACGTTGCTTAGTTGAGCAGCTTAGATTAATAGCTGAATCATTTTGTCAGTATTTGGCAGAGATATATGACCTGCGCACCTTCTGCTGACATGTGGGAGGATTATTGTGCCTCAGGGAACGGATTGCTTAGCCTATGTCCAGAGGTGGTGGTATATTAAAAAAAAAATGTATAATATAAACAGGATAATCTTGTAACAGTAAACCGACACTGAATGAAAAGCAATTAATAAATGGAAAAAAAAAGTCATTAATATTTTCAGCTGATTAATGGCAACTGAAACTGACATAGCATCCTGATGACTGTGTATTAAGAGAGTGATATTGTTTAACGGTCTTCAGTAAATGGCGGTCTTTACCAACGCAGAGTAACACATAAAAACGTCTTTGAAGTGGAATAGTGATGGATAATATCAAGAATTTTCTACATGTTACAATCACACACTCTGCTGGAATACTGATCAATATTTTTCATACACTGAATCCATCTATGACGTCAAGTTTAACTTTGAATTTTTTTGAACTTTTCTTTCGACTGATTCTTTAATGTAAAGCTTCATAACAAAACATTATTATATCATGGCTGAGGCGATTCGGTGATTTGGTCGGGAGGCTGAGGGGTCTTCGGATGAACAGATGCAAGAGCTGGACTAGAGGCTGCTGGGGTCTCTTGCTGCGACGGGTCCATGATTGGACTCTGGGGCAGTGGGGCTACGATTTCCAATGACCTAATTGCTGGACTCTGGGGTAAGGGGGCCATAGTTTCCACTGTCCCCATAGTTGGACTTTGGGGCAGTGGAGTTACTGCTTCCATTGACCCCACAACTGGACTTTGAGGCAAAGGGCCCATAATTTCCAACGAGTCCACAGCTGTAGGACTCTGGGGTAGAGTGGCCACAGGTTCCAGCACCCCCATTTCTGGACTCTGGGATAGTATGATCATGGTTTCTAGGGGCCCCATAGCTGGATTCTCGGGCAGAGGAGCCACAGGTTGTAGTGACCAGAGGACTGGGCTCTGGGGCTGAGGGAGAATAGGTTGTAAGGACCCGATGGCCGGGCTGGAGAGGCTTCGGGTCACAAGCTGGTCTCAGGACTGCGCCAAGAGGGGCGGGTCAGAGGTCACTGGGCTTCCACACATGGGGACTTCCTCCTTTTCTCTGAAAATTGGTCAAAGATTAGAATAGGTTGTATGATGATTAATCAGTTAAAAGATTTTCTGTTCATATCTGACAAGTAGTTTATGACTGTCTTGAAAATGAAGTGTAATGTTTCAGTACAGACACGTGTGCTTTAAGGAACTATAGCATATACAGAAAGAAAACTGTTAAACAATTCAAGTGCATAGTCTCTCTAGCCATTTGATTGCAATGATGTGCTTTATTTTGAGCGCGGCAGTGCAGGAATCTGTCTAGTTGTAGCCAGATTATCGTGGAAGTTCTAGAGTTTATCGTCTACCTTCAAGTGACAGTTCATCTCAAGGGCCTCGAGGGTTGTACCAAGGGCAGTGAAAGATGGAGAGTTAAGGGGACATTTCTTTACCTTGGAGATGGTGACCACCTGGTCTAGTCGTGGTGGTTGAGGAGGGTGTTGGTTACCTCAGAGATGGACAGCAAAGGATTGGGTTCCTGCTGATCTGCGGGTAGCTGGGTTCTCCCATGGCGCTGTGGGGCCGAGCAGAGAACACGCCTTGTCTTAGCCAGAGGGCCAGAGGTGAGCAGGGAGAGAGCGGGAGGAGGAAGGAGTCTGGTGGTGGCGCTACAGGAAGCGGTGTGGCTTACTCTACTTTAGTATACCAACAATCTTTATGGCATTGATTTATATCTGATTTATAAATAAAGCTGTCCTACAGATTTAGATTATCCATTTTATACTTAGAAAGTACACCACGAGTAATGAAATTAGTTTCCTTTTCTTTTGTCATTACGTAAAACTTCACAGTAAATGAGTCACCATTCAAACAAACGTCTAGACACTGTATACATATACTGTATTTGTGTGTAGCATAAGATAAGCTTACATCATGGAATGAACTGGTGAAACATCTGACTGTTACATGTGGGGAGAATGAAATGTTGACAATTGCTTAGTAATTATAAAAATAAACCATTCTGAAGTGCAACAGAGCAATTTCGGCAAATTTATACGTATGTTAAGGCTACCACATCATTGGTCACCTCAGCTTCACCCATCATAAATTTCAGTCCAAACTGAGATACATGTAGCGACCAGACTAGTAGTGAGAGAAAGTGGCTTCAGAAGGGGAGCGGAAGGGAGCTTTCAGTCAGGCTGAATTCATTAATTCAAACTTTATATGGCAAGTTGAAAGTAACATTACTGTCTGTCATATACTCTAGACTTAATATATCATTGTTTGTACTGGTAAAATGTAAAAGAATCTGATTAGATTTAGTAAGTTATTTCGGATCCACAGTATATAAATCTTAAGAACAGAAAAACATCAAAAACAAACTGACAACACTCTGAACCTTCACCTCTAGAATATTACGCATGCAGGTTACGGTGACGGTGCAAAAATGAGTGACAAAATAAGAAAACATGAATAAACAAGGAACTGAAAACAACACAAAAAAATACATATCAAAACAAGAGAGAGAGACAGGGAGGCAGGCAGCATGCAGGTGTGGGGGCAGACTTGTGACCACGATCGTAACGGAGGCACTGACAACCCAGGAAGGAAAATAACTTACTAGTGCCACATCAAGTGCCATATTAACCACGTCTAAACACCGATACTATAATTATATGGGTTAGCTCTAAATGATAATACAGCTCGGGTCTTAATCTTCCTACTGACAACAGAAATTAGTCTTGGGGGGGGGACAGTAAAAGTGGTGTTAATTAAACCACTTATAAATGATGTGCTGGCTATAGCTGCAAATCCTACTTCTTACAATGTGGTGCACTTAAGGTCACACTCAGCCCCCACACCGGGCACCTCTCACGACGGTAAGAGTCAACACGGTGCCACGAGTCAATCTCACAGCCCTTATTAATTTCCCTTTCACCTCCTACCCCCCCTCCCACTTTCCCCATCCTGTCCATGCTTCGCTCAAGGAGGGATGGGGTGGGGAGGGGGGACAGAGGAGATGATAATGCATCCTGGAGGAACTCATGCACAGGAAAGTACTTGGGTTTAGCTGGTGATTATAATACAGAGAGTTACAAAGGTACACTCACACATTTCTTCACTCACGTTCACAAGAACATAGATATTTTGGAAACAGTGAAAGGAGCCTGTTGTAACAACTAATAATACTTGAAAATTTTGTCAATACCATGACTGAATTTACATCTATGATATAACATCTTATTCCTTTAATTACGGAATAGCATTTGCTGTCCCGGTCTCACTTTTTTTCTAGACTGAGTCAGTCTGATAACAAGTAATCTGATTGCTAGTGATATTGAATTAATAATGAAACAACTCGTATTGCTCAATGAAACTGTAAGCAATGCTGTTATCCATGAAATATAGTCAAGTGTCCAAACTCACTCAGCCGCATCAAGCTCTTCCTGACTGATTCCCACAAGCACCCCGACACGAGACATTACGGTTCCGCCCCACACTTACCAAACAAGCACCAACGCAACACACTACACCGTCTTATGCAGCGGACAACTCTGGACCCTCGGGCACCTCGTTACAAAGATTCTCAGTAAATTTTCCAGAAATGATAATATTACTGTCTACCAGCAATTAAAATGACGATAAATAATAATTTCATCGTTAAATAAATGGATTCTTTTTACAGGAAGTGACTGTCCATGTCCAGCTTTGCCCTGAATGTCACACAACAGCCCGCCGTCTACATGAGGCTTGAGAGATTAGCAACATGGGGTGACCCAGAGTATTGTATAAGTCTATAAAGGAGACTTTGCAATACTTCAGGTTCACACACACACGCACACACTAAGTTCTTAATGCTAAAGTTAGTAAGGAGCCCAGCACACAGCCCTCCAGTACTGTACCAGTCTTTGCTTTACAATGCCACGCTCGCATCCTCCTTTGGCAGACCATGGGAGGGAGAGAGAGGCGCATGAGTAAAAGAGGAGGATTGAAGGGAGGGCTGTGTGCACTGGCCGATGCCTACGGCGGGCTCGTCATGCAGGTGCAGGCCAGAGAGACAATAAACAAAGCTGTCACTCACTGCGGGGTGTGATACGGGTGGTAAGGATAGTACTGGTGGTGCCATACCTCGCCGCCCTCACTGTAGCCATACGCAGCCTTACCCGCTGGCGCCACAGATCCGGCACCTACGTGGGCGGCTGAGGCAGCGGCGGCGGCCACTGCAGCAGAGTGAGCAGAATGGGCAGAATGGGCTGAAGGTGGCCCCGCGTGAGGCGAGGACCCTTCCCCACCGTGTGGTGATCCACCGGCACTGCTGCGGGCCCCTGGCGTGGACGCCGGGGTGGCGGTGCCCCATTTGCAAGGGTTGCTACTCAGGCTGGGGTCATGTGATGACGTGGTGGAGGCAGAAACTTCACCGTATTTTTTGTTTGGGTCATATTCATGTGAGGTGGATCCCCACATGAGCACCGTCTGGCGGGTGGTGTTGCCATAATGCTCACTCTCTTTGGTGTCCTCCTTGTGGGTGACAGAGGTGGCGCTTGAGGTGACTGCCACGCTGGTGGCGATACCAGGGGTGGCGGCCAGAGCACCCAGCGAGGCCAGAGCCGAAGGGTCATCCCGCCGTGCATCCACCGCTCGTAGGTCACTGTACTTGTGTTCTAGTGTTGGCAGCACTGTATTAGTGCCGTACACAGCCGAGTAAGCGTCTGATGGCTTGTATTGGTACTTGGAGGTGTCGAGTTGTGTGGTACAATAAAGTTTTTGGTCTGTTGCCGTCTTGGTGAGGCCAGTTGTGTCGTAGCTCAGGCAAGAACGCGCAGGGTCAACATAGCCATTACTAACGTAGCTGTGTGTCATGTAGTCAGGGTAGTAGGAACCTAGCTGACGGTAGTGGAAGAGGTTGTCAGTGGGTAGGTAGCTGGCGGGATATAGGGATTGCAGGTTACCCAAGTTCTGCTGCATGTAGAGACCGTTGTCTGTGGTGTAGGCTGACGATGCGTACATATTGTTGTAGTTATTGTAGGCCGTGTCTGACAGGTTGGTGTAGGTCCTCTTGGTGCGGCATGTCGTCAGGAAATCACGTAGCTGTGTCTTGTACTTGCGGCTCATGCGGGAGGCGTAGAACTGCGGGAGCTCAGAATCACAGAGATAGGACTGAGTGAGGCCAGGGTCCAAGTACGACACCTTGAAGTCCATCGTCCGCTTCCCCAGCAGGTCACGGCCTTCCTCCTCCCTGCAACACAACAACACAGTCAGCCCACCATTACACACTGAGATAGGATGGCCACAGCAAGTGTGTGAGAAAGTGGAAACAGGGGACTGTTGAAAACAATCACAAACTGGCACTGCTGCAGTAAGCGATGTTAGTTATAACGATTTTTGCTTTGTTTCGATTTCTACATAAAACTGTAAGTTGTCCACGGCAATCAGATTGCAAGGGGATCCCCTTAATAAAATTTTGAGAAAGCTACTTGTTCTACAGCCGAATATATGGTTTGATATTCACGCAAATAAGCTTATGAAGTTACTACAATGGACAATTTTAACGGAGGACTATCACTACGGAATCTGACGTACCTTCCAACCCACAAAAAGTGGATATTTAGCAAACCAAATCCAACGCGGCCTATCCTAGCCGTGAATGCATTACTCTTAGGTCATAACCTTGTGTAATTCGATCCTAAATCTTATCATTCTTTGGCCCTAACCTTGGCAGCGAGATGAAGCATGTCATGAGGGTCACATGGAGGGAGATTTAGAAGCACTGGAACGACGACCGTAGGAATTCCAAGTACTGTATATAAGAGATTTTAAAATATATATTTTTCACGAAATATTGTAAACAAACAAAAAAAAAAACCATTGAAATCTTTACAATCATCAGCATACTATTAATATCTACAGATAACAATTTCTAGGTGAGAAAAATGCATAATTTGTAGATTCCAGTGAGTTTAATGTTTGTAATGTATTTTAAGCATCGTGTTTAGGATATGTCTGCGGTATCACTGCGAGATGCAAATTTCTCCGTTACGGGTCACACTACTCACATGGAGCACCGTGGAATTTGGGTTAGGCTAAGACATTTCCACGACGATGAAACTACTGCCTGTCACGAACTTTTCAGTATTTGTGAGAAGGAACTCAGACTCTGTCCACTGCGTACTGTATTACTAATATATAAGGTCTACGTAAGGCGTCAGGAAATATGAATTGACTGTATGTACTTACTTATGCTTGCTTACGTGCTTACTTACTTTTACTTACTCGTTTATTTACATTATAATTTATATTTACGATTAAAGAACACAATGGAGCCTAATCTTACATCTTCCTTTATATTATACCTGAAACTTGCCTTATGAAATAATAAAACAAAATCTGTCTCTCTTACATGAGCGGCCTGTGAGTACAAATGATGAAGTCTGGCTTAGAGTTCTTGTAGACGAGGCGGGAGGACGTCTGGAGCCACTGCCATGTACCGTCCCGGGTCTGGAGGCGGTAAGCGATCATCCCCGAGGCCCCCGTCTTGAGCACTGCAGGAGGAGAAGGAGGAGGAGGAGACTGAGAACCATACATACTGTTTTCACACTAACTTGGCCCAGGCTTGTATTCTGGTCGGATAAGGAAGCTCCCCAACACCTCTTCCCTACCGATTTATTTTGGATATGACTGGTTAATATCTATCCTTTTTTACGTTATTTATGCGGGTATTTGAGCACTGCAGAAGGAAGAGGTGGCGACTGAGAATCGCATTTACTGTTTTCACACTAATTTTGCCTGCTAACACTTACGTTCCTGGTGAGCAGATGCGACGTATGCGAGGTCGTCGTAATGGACCAGGTCGTAGCCGCCCTTGTTAGCCAGCTCCAAGTCGTTGTACCCCAGCAGCATCTTGCCTCTGGAAGGGGGAGGGAACAGGGGGTTAGCCAGGAAAACAATAAATCCCATGCCTTCGCCTTCCTTTGATTTTAACCCTTATGGGAAACATCTGATTTGAGCAGCTTAACTCACTAGACCACCAGGCGTCCAGTGGGTTGCTATACGGTAATCAATCAACGCAGTAAATGGTTTCCCTGAGTACAGAAAAAAAAACACGCTTGCCATTCAGTGCAGAGTCTACTGAAGGAAGCACAACACCGGGTCAGTGGATGAAGTTGGCCCCACTTACTACTGCATAAAATTTCTCATTTCCCTGCCTGCAGTTTCATCAGGGTCAGCTGAAGTAAGGAAAGTCTGGCCTTTGGGAGATATTTCTATTGCTGTCCTGAGTTAGGATTGAACGCTGAATCCTATATTTTTTCCCCTCGTCTGTGACAGTATATGCTCAACCATTCCAGTTACTAATTCCTTCACTATACTGCTTTTACTCTAACCTGACCTAAAACTGCCATCTTTCTATCTTCAGTACTGAGATATAGATTAACACTACAATATGATGCCAGTCACGAAGAGGTGGTGTGGATAGGACGTAGGGCAATAAGCCGTAAAAGGAAAAAATTCTGGGCCAGGTTAAGGTAAGAAGAGTATGGCAGTTGTGTCATCTAAGCTGAGTGTAATCTCTGGGCGATGGCAAGAATAAAGTGGAAAAAGTTATCGTACTGAAGAGGATAAAGACGCGTTCACCTCTACCCTGATGTGCTTACCTATACGACACATCAGCAGTGAAGTAATCCTCATGGACCCTCACACGTTCCCTGCTGCTTGAAGAATATTACCCACAGTCTCAGTATTTATAGACCGGGGACATCGCATTCACACCCGGCTTTATGCCAGAGAGAGTGGCTTTATGAGGTGTAGACAGTGTCATATGTAAGGGCAGTGAACAGTCGAATTCATATCTACAAATTTTTCACTGCAACAGATGGGATTGAACCCCTCTCCACACAAGTCTCCAGTCCACCCCTATATGCACCACATGAAAAGGAAGATGTCAAAACGATGTGCAAAAACCAACATGGTTTTTACATAGATGACGGTTCCCTAAATCTCACAATCTTTCCTAAATGGTGATGTTGCCTTGTGTTTGATTTTTGGATGCCGGGATCAATCTGCGTGTGTGACAAGTCATGTTTGAGTGAGTGTGGGTGAGAGTGACACATTTCGGGACGGGTGTGCGTGATCGTGTGCCCCTTCCCTTCACCTTCAACCTCCTCCCATCAAACACAACTCATTCGTCATCGTAACCCTTCTTCCCTGTGTGTGTGTGTGTGTGTGTGTGTGTGTGTGTGTGTCCCCTTCCCCCATCTATGCAGTCTCTCCTCCCTTTCCCTCTCTCTTCGTGAATCCCTGTCCCCCCGCCCCTCCCCTTCTCCTCGTTCCGTGTGTATAAGCTTTTACCGGGCGATGAAATGCGACATCCCGCCAGCCCGGCCATCCATCGCTTATTCACCCCAACTTCTCGCCCAGCACACACAGAACAAACATGATTTTCCAACGCTTGGCACCGTTACGCTGTGTGTCATGTCGTTTCACTTCTGTCACACCCACTGCTTTATAGCTTCTACGTGCGTCCTGGTGTAAGTACAAATCACACTCACGGCTTAGGCAAATACGGTACCAAATCCCCAAACTATTATCGATTCGGGTTCTAATTATCGGGAGAATTATTCGGCGAGATGGCACAAAATGATAACTCTCTGGGTAGGGATTAGTGGATGAAAACGTTTACCAAAGACTTACTGCTGTTATCCACTTTCAGACTTTACCTTAGGGCTTTTAAGCACTCCGTTCCGAACCTAACCGACATAACTATGAATAAGCATGAACAGTTTTTGTGATCCGCTGATCCAAAATGTATATGAATATTTAGAGCAAGTACATGACACAGAAATTTATGGCCAGGTAGTGCAGTAATAAATATCCCTTGCGCTTATACCCTGACGGCGCAAAACAAAAGCCTGAAGAAAAAATCCCATTACCGATTTTGAAATATTAAACGCCCTGGTCTCGCGATCGCCTGTCCTAGCGTACTGCAATTATGAGCTGATTGTTTTTGCTTCTTCTGCCCAAGCTTTCAATAAGTGCTGGTTTATGGCCCGGTGAAAGTGCCCGGTGATGAAGAGAGCGCCTGGGTGTGTGTGTGTGTGTTTTTTCCCCTCAGTCTCTGCTCTGGTGGAACTCTGCGGAAGAATTTCAATTAGGGTGCAAAACGAGGTCGCTTAAGGTTCTCTTTATGGGTGCTGCGATAAGGCGAGGGTGAGGGCACGTGGCGTGGAGGAGTGTGGGTAAGTGCAAGGGTGAGGGGTGACTGGAGGGTTGAGTGGTGAGTGGAGGGGTAAGGGATGGCTGGAGGGGTGAGGGGTGACTGGATGGGTGACTGGAGGGTTGAGTGGTGAATGGAGGAGTGAGTGATATTTGGAGAGATGAGTGGTGATTGGAGAGGGTGGAGGGAAGTGGACGGGTGAGGAGTGTTGTGGGAAGGGGGCGTGGAGGGGTGAGGTACTCGTGGGGGGGAAAGGGGGACAGTGAAAGAGTTAGATGCTTGTGGAAGGGTGATGGGTGGCTGGAGGGGGGAAAGGTGATTTTGGAGGGGTGAGTGATCGTAAAGGGGCGAAGGTAGGTGGAGGGTGTGGGGTGACTGGGGGTGCTGGGTGACTGATGAGGGGGTGTGGGTATCTGTGGAGGGGTGAGGGGTGACTGTGGAGGGGTACGAGATGACTGGAGGGAAGTGAGGGATAGCTGTACAGGGGTAAGGGATGACGCTGAAGGAGGTGGTGTTGGACTGATGGTAGTGTCGGACGATGGTGTGAGGTTTTTGCATGAAGAACGATGAAGTTCCGTACATTCAGCCAAAACGACCACAAGTTAACCACGAGGACTTTTTTTTACAGAATGTGTGTGGTGGAAGGAGCTGTTGGACTCAGTTTCATTTAGATCGGTGCATATGAGGGAGCTGGGGAACGGACTAATGCTTGTATTTTCATCGACTTCCTGGCACTTCTTCCTTACCAGCTTTTTTCTTTTCTATTTCTTTTTGCATGTCACA
>JAGKTI010014820.1:1461-21218 GCA_018397915.1 Birgus latro | reverse complement strand
TGTTTTCAGAACCGAAATACCTCATTCTTTTATATCTATTTGCCCATCGCCAGACATCTTAATCCTGTATGGGGTGGCTACAATCGAATAAAGAGCTAAAATTGTATAACACCCGAGAGAGACTTAGGAAGAAGATATTAATAAGTATTTGGTGCGATAAACATGGACAATCAGGAAAACAGTAAGAAAAAGAAAAGGCAAGTACCATTGTGATGATATTCCTTGCGAGAATCAGGAGCTATTTACATGAGTGTTGGCTTTTTTCCCTCAGTCCGTATTCCCTTTTGACTAGGTCTCTCACACCTCTTCACAATCTCCCCCAGATTCTCTCGCCAGGAAATTGGAGCACGAGGCAATTCGCTTTATGCCGTAAGTCTCTGCAAAATTGACGCTGCACTGCAATCAGGTAGCGATGAGCGTCTTTACGTGCTCCACATTGTTGGCGTTTTGTTCTTCCTAGTTTGCTGCAGCTTCTCTGGTCTTTTTATCATTCACGACTTTATTTTGTATTATCTGTGGTGTACATGTCATTATACATCGCACAATCTCTCTCTCTCTCTCTCTCTCTCTCTCTCTGTCCTTACTACTGTATGCTGTATGAGTCTTCATCACAGGCTAAGTGTGGAAAGTTGTATTTGAGACTATTGTATTTGTATGGCTATGATTATACAGGATGTTCATACCTAGCATCTCTCTCTCTCTCTCTCTCTCTCTCTCTCTCTCTCCTATATCCTTCACATCAATCTCTTTCTTTCATCAGTGCCTTCCTCATATACTTTCCACACTTTGCTGCCTCTTGCTTTCTATTCTCTTCTGTTTTCACTCCACCTCCGTCGTACTTTCCATTCAGCTATCATTCCTTTCCCACCTTTCCCTGCCTCAAACAACGTTTCAACACAATCATCTTCAGATGCTTTCTTTTTTTTTTTTTACCCTCTACCTGACAAAGTCCGAAGAGGGTGTTGTTATCACTGGGATCAATAGCTGTAGGTCTGTAGAGTTGGGCGGTAAGGCGGCAGGCCGGCTGACCGGGTGTAAAGATTTCGTTTTCGGCCCAGAACTCAGAAAGTATTCACAATAGAGTAATGAAATTTCAAAAGATTATGTGCCTTATAGTGAACTGGTGCCCTTTGACAGGTAGAATGCTGTGTCTTAAGTATTTATTTATTTTTTTTATGAAAAAGTAAAAATAAAAGAAATAAATATTTCAATGCGATCTGGGCAAGCAATCCGAAGGGCCCAGGTTATGTGTCCTCAAGGCGTTCTCCTTACGGCCACCTTAAAAAGAAAAGATGGACGGGGGGATGAGGGCCGTTATGCGCTTGATTAGGTGTGCAGATTAGGTGTGCAGGGAGGTGGGGGGTATGTGCTTGATCACCGGAGCGTTGCCAATGTTTTCAGCTCTTATCAGTATTCTGTGTATCTTATCTACATTATTTTTTTCTCTTTCATGCTTTTACTCTTTTCTTTTCCTTTTACTTCGTATCTTTTATCTTTCATTTTTCCAACGTCATCCATTATTAACCTGCATTTCATCCATTATTAACCCCCCTTTTTCCATCCTCGACCCAAGGGCAGTACCCTTCTCATTCTTTCTCTTCAGGTACCATTCTTTAACCTCTTCCATTCTCCTACTTTTCTCCAGTTTTCATTAAGTTATCGTTAACTCTTTGCTTTCCCAGTTTTCCTTTACTCTCTTCTCACGTTCCCTTCTTCGAAGGAACATTGCATTGACGTTACGCTAAAGCATGTGCCCCCTCCCCCCCTTTTTGCTCGGTGCAGGTGTACTAATCAGGTACAACCATACTGGATAAGCTCACTGTTAGGGATCAGATGGAAAATGTTCCCCTCGCAGTAATTGCCTGAGACAGCTCTGCAAGGTACCAGCTAAATCTTTCTTTTTAAACCACTGATTAGTTTTGACACACAGTGGCCCCACTACCCAGCAATAATGGTGTAGCTGACCATGGCGTGGGTTAGACTTGCTCCAAAACTTGGGGTGTAAACAACCTCTGGGGCAGGAAAGATAACCACCTTTGAAAACTGAATCTTGGGAATTAAAATGTCAAGACTGATGCTAGTGAAGCTATCTTGGTTATCTTTCTTGATTTGAGAGATGTTAATTGGGAAATCATGGCGAGATCAGAATAACAGGTGATGCATTGATGGACTTATCTGATGGTCACATGCTGTGCTGCAGAGGTAAACATGAAAAGTAGGAACATGTAAGATTTCTGGTCAACAAATACCTGAGCAGCAACTTTAAAGAATTCCTCGATATGATTGAGGGTATAGAAGGCCTAATAATGAAACTGAACTTGAAATACAAGATAAGTTAGTTCAAATGTCTGTGCCAATGTTAGCTTATGATGATGAGGAAGTAGAAAAATATTATGAAGATGCAGAAGCAGTACTGACTAAACACAAAACCTGGTGAAAGGAGATTTTAATATAAAAATTGACAAGAAAAGGGTGGCTGGGATTGCGGTAAGGCATTTTTGGAATGGATGTTTAGACTGCAAGAGGTGAGAAATGCCTGTGTAATTTTTAAAAAAAATAAGGAGTGGACTTGGAAGAGACTAAATGGTTACATAAAAAAGTGAAACTGAGATCATTCTCGCTAACAGATTGCATGCTGGTGCAGTGAAAAATCTATATGTTCTGATCAGAGAAAATGAAGGAAGGAACCGAAGAATAGTGAGAAGTCAAATAATACCTGATCTCATAAGAAAGAGGGAAAGGCTAATCTGAAGGAAACAGCCAAACCTTGTAGCAATGAGGGAAAAGACAGCAGAGTTTACCTTGTTAATTCAGAATAAAGTCTCCCAGTTCATGATGAAGTATTACCAACACTAAGCAAATGAGTGAAAACTTCACGAGAACAGTGAATGAAATAGCTCCATATATAGGAGGTAGGAAATACTGGAGCTATTCCAGCAATCTCTCAGTGAGTACATAGTATTTTCTTAAAAAAAAAAAAAAAAGGAAAGAAAGAACGATTCTAACAAGGAGAGATCACAACGAAACAACCAATCTAAAGAAAACTATTAAGAAGAAGAAAGAGGGTATTCGAAAAATTGACATGAACACAATAAAAGAATCTTTAAGGAATGGTGGAAGTCTGAATTGTGGAAGGTGGGGATACTCATCATCCACCCACTTAGTGTTACAGTACTATGTTTTTAGGGTAGTTCTACACTGAGTGGCATGCCAAATGATTTCCTGTATACCAGGAAATCATTTACAACGCTGGGTGGTAACCACATAACCAACCAACAGGTGTTCCTTAATTGACAGCAACTGGGTTGGCGGATGGTTAGTGCCTCCCCATGGAAAACAACTAACTAAAAATACGAACAAGAAGACTCGGACGAGGACTGACTAACAAGCGTCGACTAAGGACCAAACAAAGGACATGGTACGAATTGCGACATGAAATGTAAGGGGTGCAAATGATGAAGTGAAAGAGAGAGAGATTGTCAAGGTGCATGTCGGTGCAAAAGCTGTTGTATGTGGATTAACTGAGATGTGAATGGAAAAGTAGGGAATAAGGTGGACAGAGTAGTTGGTGAGTGGAGTGTGCCTGCAGAGGTGGATGAGAATGGTAGTACTCTAGTGGACATTTCTGCCGGGAGAAGGTTGGTGATAGCCAATACTCTCTTAAGACACAAAATGATCCACAGGTATACGTGGCGAGTGTTGAGAAGGGTGGGTGGCGAACTGAATGAACGGAAAGCAATGATTGATTATATGTGTGTGGATGATAGGATGAGAAGGTGTGTAATGGATGCAAGAGCATGTGGAGTTTCTGACCACCGATGGTGGTGGTGGTGAGAATCAGGGTTCAAATGAAATGGAGAAATAAAAGAAGGGAAGGACAGCAGGAAGTAGTTTATGCAAGGATGGTGGAAATGTTACAAGAGGATGGAAAAAAGGCAGAATATAGGAGAGAAGTGGAGGAGCGATTGGATAAATATGGATTGGAGCAGATGAGGGACGTGAAAGGTGTGTGCTGGATATTCACAGAAGAAATCTGTGCAGCATGTGAGGTGGTGTGTGTTGTGAAGAGAAGACGAAAGGGGGTACAAGGAACAGGATGATGGAATGAAGAGGTGAGACAGGCTGTGGCACAAGAGAAGAAAGCATACACTGAGTGGATGAGAAACAGAGGTATGGAGGAAGTTGAGAGATGGAAGAGAGTTATATGTAGACAGGAAGAGAGGGGTGAAAAGATAAGTATGAAAGAGTAAGAAGAGAGTGGATGAGGAATCTGGAAGGAATTTGAGTGTAAAGTGGAGGGAATGTAAGAAAATGTTCTGGAAAGAGGTAAAGAGAGTTAGACAGGGTGTCAAAGAAGTTAGTCAGCAAGTGAAAAATAAAAATGGCAGATTACTAGCGGAGAAAGGAGAAAAAGTGAGCAGATGGAGAGAACACTTTAAGGAATTGCTGAACATAGAAAATGAAAGTAATGCGAGTATAAGTGGCTAAGGAATGGCTGAGAGACGGAGGGATGTGAGAAGAGAGGAAAAAATCAGTAGGATGGAAGTTGTGGAAGCAATGAAGAAAGTCAAAATGGGGAAAGCCCCAGGAATTGGTGGAGTATGTGGTGCAATGCTGAAGCATGGTGGAGAGGTAGTAATAGAATGGATGTGGAAGATGTACAGATTGGCCTGGGAAGAAGAGTCCTGGAGAATTGGAAGTCAGGTATAATTATCCGCCTGTACAAAGGAAAAGGGGGGGGGAAGAAGTGTGTGGTAATCATAGAAGCATTTGTCTTCTTAGTGTAGTAGGAAAACTGTATGGTAGGATACTTATTGACAGAGGAAGTAGTTGAAGAAGAACAGGGTGGTTTCAGGAGGGGAAGAGGTTGTGTAGATCAGATATTCATTCTTAGACCTTTAGTGGAAAAGTTTCTAGAAAATGGAAAGAAGCTGTATGCGGCCATCATGGATTTGGAGAAAGCGTATGACAGATAGACAAGGATTGTGGAAAGTATTAAGCATATATGGAGTAAATGGGAATTTGCTGAATGCCGTGAAGAGTATGTATGAGGGTGCTACGGGTGCAGTGCATGTGGATAGTGAACTGAGTGAATTTTTCTATTTGAAGGTTGGATTGAAACAGGGATGTGTCATGTCTCCACGGTTGTTCAATCTGTACATGGATGGGGTTATAAAAGAGACACAAGGCAGGGCAGTGGATGATGGAGTGGACCTAATGAAAGAGGGCAATGTTTGGAAACTCTTTGTACTGTTGTTTGCAGATAATATTGTGTTGTTAAGTGAAGACGAAGGGGAGCTGCAAGGCTTGGTCGATGAGTCTGGGAGAGTGTGTAAGAAACAGAATCTAAAGGTGAATGTAGGGAAGAGCAAAATTATGGTCTTCGAGAGAAATTAAGTCAGTGAATGTACAGTGAGGTTGGATGAGGAGGAAATGGCAATACGAGTGCGTTTAAGTACCTGGGTAGTGTGATGAGTAAGGATGGAAGTTTAGAGGGTGAAGTGCTTGAAAAGGTTTAACAAGGAAGAAAAGTTGCTGGTCCCTTGAAAGCAGTGACAAGAAACAGGGAAGTGAGCATGGAAGAAAAAAGGTACTGCATGACAGTATTGTGATATCAACTCTAACGTATGAAAGTGAAGCTTGAACATAGTTGGAGGGACACAAGTCAAGAATGAGGGCAGTGGAAATTAGTTATTTGAGAGGGGCATGTGGAGTCACGTGGAGAGACAAACTGACAATGATGTAGTGAAGGAGCGTTGTGGTGTGGATGTAGATGTGATAGGAAGCGTTAGGAGAAACACTGAAGTTGTTTGGCCATGAGAAGATGATGGAGAGCGAGAGACTGATGGGGAGAATGTATGTGAGTGGGGTCGAGGGGGGGCGAGGGAGGGGGAGGCCAAGGATGAGATGGAGGGATTAAGTGGAGTGGTAAATGAGAGAGGGGGGTGTGAGCTGGGAGCAAGGCAGTGAAATGGTGGGGGACAGGGAGATATGGAAGGGATTTGTTTGTGGCTACCCCTTATGGACAAGGCGATTGGCAATAGATAGATATATAGGAAGTCTGAAGGAAGCCAAGCAGTTGCTGGTAACAGGAAGAAACCAAATCGTTCTGAGAGATTCTAATGGAGAGGTAACAAACAACCAAATGAAGTAGTCGAAAGAGCATAAGAATTTAATATAAATTTAACAGTAGCATTACAGTGGTCGGAAAGCTACTTCGAGATAAAGAACAGTAGGCACTGGCAACTCCCTTGCTACTTTGTAATGAATGAATAGGGTAAACGAGTAGGGGATATTGGTGTCACCCCTGACCTTATTAAGGACTTCCGTAAGGACGCCAGCGGCAGGCAACACTCGTTTGGTCCGTCACTTTTTGTTAATTTTTCAGAACTTTGAGATAAATTCAAAACATATGAATAAACTAGTATGTATTAAGGCCCGAAGAAAATAGACTTAGCCTCACTGGCTCTGTTGCATCAAACAAATTATTGAGAGGAAACTACACTAGTTTCTCATGCGGAATAATTTCAGAAATTTGAAATCGAAAAAAATTTCACAAACTCTGAGGGCTTAGGAAGTGTTCTTGCAAAGTTTCATCAAAACTAGTCCACACATCTAGGAGGGGTAGCTGGATAAACCCTTTTACAGAGAGACAATGGTCCATTATCATACTGATGCGGGTAACTGTTCCTTAAATGAATTAGCAAATCTATTTTCGAAATGTTTAGAAACGAAAACTGTACCCAGATCTTGGAAAAATGCATCAGTTAGTTTGCTTCACAAAAAAGTGGCATGAAAGACTTATGGAAAAAAAAAATGCTGCCAAGTTAGTATTCCACCAATTGTGAATAAACTTTTCCATAAAAATCATAACAGATTAGTGCTACGTTAAATGCATAACAGCCAAGGGAACAGGTGAGATTTCGAAGTGGGTGCTCGACAATAAACCAAATCCAAGTTATTAATCAGGTGTCTGGGAAAACTTCAGGTTATAAGAAACCTTTGCAACTGGCATTTGTTGATAAAGACAGAGAATATGATTCAACTGAAACAGCTGCAGTGTTGTAACAAGGTGTGGATGAAACTTAAGTAAAAATATTAAAGGCTGTTTATGGATAAGACAACCATCATACTATCTCTATAAAGACAACCAGAAAATAATAAAGTACAATGCTATACAAAAAGACACAGTTCCACCCAAATTATTCACAGTGTGTCTACAGAACATTAATGATGAGGAACTCAACAGTCTTAGGTCTGCAGACAGCATAATCACTTCTAGTGAATCAGGGGAGAAACTACATGGAAAGACAGGTGGCCTTAATACGAAGATTCCGAAGGTGAGCTTGAAAACGAATAAGAGGAAGGCGAAGATTTTGCTTAGCAGACATGTTTTTCCCGTCTAGTATAGGTTGGAGATGAAGAATTTAAATGCGTCGAGGAATGCATATGCCTGAGGCAGGCAGCTCAGGCAGGTCTTGCCCATGACAGTGTAATCAGGCGAAAAATCGGAATGGAATCGATGGCTTTTGGCAAGTAAGTAAAAACATGAGGATAAACAAGCAACACTATGCCAAAAGAGCCGGGATTTAATCAATGTGTCCATCCTGTTCTAACTTTCACATCAGAAGCATCGAGTCTAACAAAAACCTTGGAGCGTTAACATAGGAGTGTTCAAAGAGGAATATTATGGGGCACATGGAGAGACAAAGTGAGAGCTCCATTGATAAGGGAACAGAAGAAAGTAAGGAATATAATCATAACGATAAAAAAACAGCATAAATGGATATGGGCACGTCACGTTCTCCGTAGAAGAGATAACAGATGAACAGCCAGAATAAGTGAGTGGCAGCCCCGAGATGAAGTTAGAGAAATAGGCAGACAAGGGACGAGATGGCGAAATGAAATTTGGAGATTCGCTGGGGCTGGATGGAACAGGCTAACTATCAATAGGTCAAAGTAGAAAAAGATGTGAGAGATCATTGGCCTACAGTGGACTGATTCAGACTAATGATAATAACTCCCCACGTTCCGGCTTCTCCTCTCCTTTTAACGTTTCTTCACCCTGAAAATTATCACTTTTACTTTTTTACATGTATAATTTGTTAAATCTCTGCCCGTCTGTCCCTGAAGAGTGATAACGTAGATGGTCGTTTTCCTTCTGCTGTACTATGTTTTCGTTGCACTGAACCGTGGAATTTTCCATCGAATGACTTCGACGCGAGGGAGACGTAGTTACTTAGTGTTCACTGGCTATTTGTCTGGAAAGACGGGCCAAGCATGGTAGCTTATTTATCCACTTCCATACATTTCTGCCCAATACATTGAAATAAACTGACATATTACAAACCGTCTAAACGATAAGGTGTAAGTTTTCCACACAATTTTAAAGGAATAATCTGAAATTGTCAATTTTTTTTTTTAGTTGACGTGAAGGGACCAAAAAGAACATGAAAGACCTGAATATCACATCTTTCTTACCTGCCTCACACACACACACGTGTGTGTGTGTGTGTGTGTGTGTGTGTGTGTGTGTGTGTGTGTGTGTGCACTCTTCCATCAGTTCCTCAGTTATCAACTTTAGTTTTCATTGTCTCTGCCTTACTCAACCCCCTATTTGTCAGCATATACTTAACATCTTTTTGTCCCCTTCTTCTCTGGCCCAGTCCTCCAGTTCCCATGAATTGTTGCCTGTTATTACAATTACTGAAATTTTTGTCAGTGGCCACAGTCATTACTGTAACTCCCTTCTAGTCCCACAGATGTCGTGGGTGACAAAACGGTAAGCGCACATTTTGACCTAGACCTGCTATATCTTCATCATTGATGCCTATTTTGAGGCGAAGCATCAGCCCGTCACTGGCACCTGAACACTGCAGGTGAAATTCGTGGAGGAGGACACGGATTGATACGAGCGTCAGGTGCCCAACGAGCCAATGAGCCCCTCCTGTCACCTCGAGGTGGTACAGGTCTCACATCCAATACCTCTTAATGACCTGATGACTTTTTACAACATTCCATAAGTTTTGGTCTTTTACAGTTTGTTTTTGCATGTTGCATATCTTGAGAACAACAGATTATATCTTTTTTTATCAAATGCCAGACATTCATTCCATGATGATGTTCAATTAGAAGATACAAATATGATAAATTCTAAATTAAGCAAAAGTTGAGGTTTGGAAAAGTCCTGGGGAGAGACCCTAGAACGCCTATCATCTGTCCCTCTCCCGGTGACAGCCAAGTGAGATGCATGGAACCACTGTCTGACTCACTCTGTGTTCATTACTGTGACTTTTTGGCATTTCCTCAAACTTTCTGTTGAACGCCATCTCTCTTCCTTTAAACCTCACCTTCACATCCTCACTGAGACCCATCTGTCTGAGACAATTGCTAGCAAACCCATCTCTGTTTCCTCCTACTTTTCTTTATACTCACTTCAAATCCAAGGGTGGGTTTTGTGTATATGTATGCAAAAACATATCTTGCTCTCGTGTTCCTGAACTTGAATCGTCTGAATTCTCTATTCTCTGGCTTTGGCGATCCTGTCATACTTGGATTAAATATACAGTATCTATGCTGTGTACTTATTCCCTAATTCTGACTGTGAAATATCTAATGCCTAAGATGGAAAACATCCTATCAGTTTCTTAATTTTCTGAAATCTCCATTCTAAGTGATTTCAATGTCCACCATCACCTTTGGCTCCCCTCTCCTTTCACTGATCCACCTAGTGAGCTAGCCTACATATTGTCAATCCTTAAAGATGTAGAACAGATTGGAAAGGACCCTACCCATATTTGTAACTGCCTTGGAGGGTGTTCCAACATACATGACCTATTCCTTACAACTAATCCCTCTGCTTACACCATTAACCCTTTCACGGTTTTCATACGCTTTGTTGTGTATCATCTACTTACTCCCCTCACGGTTTTTATGCACATTTAGGCACGTATGAATCACTGGATGAAAAAACACGAGAAAGAAGAGGCATATGATGTTTCACTATAAGCTCATATTTCTGGCACTGTTGTGCCTGACTGTGAATGTGTTTATTGCTGGTCCAAGTTGCAAATGACAATCTTTTACTTTTTTTGTGGATAATATATTACAATAAATCTCCTTTTGACTGGGACTAGAAAATAGTACTATAGCAAATTTTCATGTCCTCTACACACTTAATTACTTATAGACTGAATAATATGTGTTTATATTACTTTGGTGTCAAACAGAAAAGTGATTGCATTTAATATAATGATATTTTACTTTTTCAAAAAAGTTCCAACTTCTTCGTGAATGAACGCAATATTTTATCCATGCGCTTATTTCTACATAATTTTTTAAGTTTATAAATTACAGCCCGAGAACAAATGAAAGCTACACCTTTTCTGCTTTCCAACGCAACAAAAGAATTATTGGTATCTGTTTTAGGGCCCGTTTTGTAATGAAAAGTATAAATCATACTTTCACTGCGGGGGAAATGTCTGGCTGGGCCAAAACCGGAAGGGGGAGTAGGGGTGCGCGACTGCACGTACCAGGTTTCCTGAGAAAATTAATCTTTTCCTTCCGTTGGGCTACATCAATCACAACCTTATCATATTAACCTGTCTTATCCCTCCAGGAAGGCCTATGGACTTTCCCAAGAAGCAGCAACTTGGCACACTGGAGCTGCTGATTGAGAGCAGGTCCTTAGGCAGTACTTTTCTGATTTTCCCTGGAATGAATATTGCTTTCGTGGCTGACAGTCGTATGAATGTGCCTTGCATATTTCAGAAGTTATTAGTCCCCGACTGGTGAAACCAGGTGGGGACTATAGGTATGCACGGTTCTGTCAGTCCGTCAGTCTGTCTGTAATTTGGTGTCTGCTCCAAAACTTCCACATGGATGGACAGAGTTTGAAATAACTTCACAAGATTATTTCCCATACCATGACGGTGTGTCACGCGCAAAAACCAGCCATCTACTCCCAAAGTTAAGGTTACACCTGCAGCTCAAACATGATCGTCTGCAAATTCGTGTCCGCCCTGTAGCTTCCACATGCATGGACAGATTTTTATATAACTTCACACAATTTTTCCCCATACCATGACGGTGTGCCACGCACAACAACCAGCCATCTTCTCCCAAGGTCAGACCGACACTTTGGGCTCAAACAATGTCATCTGCAATTTAGTGTCTGCTCTTTAACTTCCACATGCATGGGCAGACTGTCATATAACTTCACCTAGTTGTTCCCCATACCATGAGTGTGCGTCACACACAACAACCAGCCAAATATCCCAAGGTCAAGGTCAAACTTAGGGCTCATACAAGGTCAAGTGCTGTCATACTTAACAGCCATACCTACATTCGTGTTGCTCTGTAACTTCTATATGCATGGACAGATTTTGATATAACTGCAATCAGTTGTTTCCCATACCATGATGGTGTGTTGCGCGGAACAACCAGCCATCTACTCTCAAGGTCAGTTACATATGCATGGCCATCATTTGGTAGGGGACTTTGTATTGCATAGCAATACTGAATGCACTTGTTCTTTCGGGCATGGAGGCATACATTCCATTCTCATACCCTGTGACTAATGGAAAAAAAAAATAGTTGGTTTAATTACACTTCTAATTGTGTCCACAACAAGGAGAAGGCCTACAAAAGGTAGCAGAACCAACCATCCCCTAAATCTTATCTCTTTTATGTCTCTGCCCGGAACCATTTTAAGTCTGTTCTTTGCTAAGAAAAATTGCATTTGTACTAAATATTCTGAACTCTCTGACTCAAATATTTCCCACTCCTGGCATCTTGACAAAAACCTTTCTGACATCTTTACTTCATCATCCTTCCCTCCTACTTTCTGCTCTGATGGCTCTGTTGCTGCTGCTTCTTCTTCTGAAAATCAGAACTCTTTGCTCAGACTTTCTTCTCCAAATCCACCTTAGATGATTCCTTTGCTATTCCTCCATCACATCTCTCCTCTGACCTCTTCATGACTGACAAAAATTTCTTTAATTGATGCATTTTCTACCATCACTGGCCTCAGTACTAAGGCATATGGGTCTGATAGGGTCCCTCCTGTTGTCCTCAAGAACTGTGCTTCTGTGCTTACAGTTACACCCTGCCTAGGTAAACTCTTTCGCCTTTGTCTGTCGAGTTGTACCTTATCCTTCTTGATGAAAGATTGCCCTCATTCTGCCTGCCTTAAAGAAGGGGGACCATTCCCAGCCCTCTAACTATTGCCCAGTTACTTTAACATTCTGTATATCTAAAGGTTTTGAATTTCATCTTTAAAAAATAAAGAACATTTCCTTTCACAATTTTCAGTCCAATTGCCAGTATGGGATCTGCCAGGGATGTTGCACTGGTTATCTTCTCACCTTCCTTTCAAAGTCCTGGTCATCCTCCTTTTGCGACTCTGGCGAAAGCATTGCCATTGCATTTGACATCTCAAAAGTTTTCAGTCGAGTCTGGCATAAAACTTTAATCTCCAAACTGCCATCTTACAGTCTCTATACTTCTATTTGTACCTTCATCTCTTCTCTACCTTCCTTTTTTTCATCGTTCTACAGCTGTTGTTGTAAACGGCTGATGTTCTTCTCCTAGAGCTAACAATAGTGGTGTTCCCCAGGGTTCTCTCCTATCACAAAGTCTCTTCCTTCTATACATCAGTGACCTATTAAGATGTAAAAACTAACCCTATCCACTTTTCTGCTAATGATTCCACCCTTCGCCTATCCATTCGCTTTTTGCACTGTCTACCTCAGCAATTACATAACCAAACAAGGGATGGGGCCATTTTACACTTATTGTCTGATTTGGCTCATATCTCTGATTGGGGCATAAGTAATCTTGTTTTTTATGGATACAAAAACTCAGTCCTTATATCTTTCGATTCCCAATACCTTCTGGAAGAGTATCACCATTTTTTTGACAGTATCTAACTCAACCACGCATCATTACTAAACATACTTTGGGTTTTATTCTTTCAGGATTCATCTTGCAATAATCATTATACCTCTCTTGCAAACTCCACTCCCAAGAGATTAAGTGTGCTAAACGGAATCCATAACTTCATTACCGCTGCACAGTTGTTGACATTATAAAGAATTTTTATTAACCCTTGTGTAGAGAACAACTGCAATGTGAGGGCAAGTTCCCCACATGCAGCTGTTCTTAACATGGTGGAATCAAAGGCTTTTCGTCTCATAAACTCTCCTTTTACTGGCTCCCTTCAACCTCTATCTCATCCCCGCACTGTTGCATCTTTATTTCTTTTTTATCATATGGCATGTGCATAGCACCCGTCTAGCAGCAAACTCTTATCACTTTTTTGTCCAAATCTCTAATTCAATAGTTAACCATCATTCCCAGTCCGGGGTGTCTGAGTGGTTAGCATCACTTACTGTGAAGCTGCCAGCCCGTTAGCGACAGGGTTCGAATCCTGGTGTGGGCAGCTGGGACCACTTGACTCAGGAGTCCATCCACTCCTTGTGGGTTGGTAGGTAAAATGAGTACCTGGGGTAACACTTAGTGGAGGTAACTGTGGTGACCTGGATAATGGTGGCCTTGCATCCCAGGTTATTTGGAGAATTACCTGCTACAGGCTCAAAGGTCTATGTTAGAGAGATGAACACTGCTGGTAAGGGCCTCAAGGTGTATGTTCCCGCCTTTAACTTTACCCAGTCTTTCATGTATGCAACAGGCCAACTCTGGAACTGATTTCCTCTGTCTGCATTTCCTACTGCCTATTACCTCCAGCATTTTAAATGCAGTGTGTCCATGAATCTTGAAATGTTCGGATTATGAATGTGACTCCCTGTATTTTTTTTTTTCTTGGAAGAAACAATCTGGCCTGCTTCTGGCTTTTGGTTCTTTCTGCTATGAATAAAAGATGGGCTGCTGGTCACTGTCATTGTTATAAACTGATATTCACTCATGAAGAAAAAGAACATTACAACAGACTGGTGCTTGCTACATGAAGAGTTGTCAAGTATATCAGTGGGTCAGGAACCGGTTTCTCGACAATTTTAGAATCTACTGTACATCTATACATGATGTTTTGTCAGCTTAGCATCAGATGTACAGGGTGTCCATAAAGTCTCTTTACAAAGGGGTTCATTTAACAGTACCTTAACTCAACATCTTTCATCAACAGGGTACCTGAAATACACAAATGCAATGTGATTAAAAACTTTGATAACCACTGAGTACATAGAACAAATCTGATATAAGATGTCTCATCAATTGCCTTTGTAATAATTTTCTAATTGTAAAGAGACTTTATGGACACCCTGTATTTCTCCATTAATGTGACAACTTATGTGCCCGAGGCTACTTAACCCCAATCTGCCGCGTAACGTCTATACACTTCATAATCGGGGTGCTACATGGCCACCGGGTAGCAGCAATACATGCAAGTGTCTTCCCGCCATCATTTGAACCGGGCACCATTTCATCTCAGCGCCAAGGCGTAGGGATGGAGTCCCTCCACAGCACACAGGCGAGAGTCAGTCTGTCCTGTGCTGTTGCCAGGTGTACAATGATATCTTCGGGTTCCTATTTGTCTGATACCATCCACGCCGCCTGTAACCAATTGCATCATCCACCCCTGCCAAGCCTCTTTCCAAGGATACTAGAAAAGGTCTAGGTGATAGTGCCATAAGGCATGCCTTGGATGTACCAGTGTCTAGTTTACATAGTAGTGGAGAAGTTATCATGTTGACAGCACAGCCATAGTCTGTGCCGCAGGAAGCACAAACACGTCCTGCTCTCACACCAAAAATTAGCTCTCTTCCTCACGTCATTACTCATCAATGTAACATCCTACAGACCTGGGGATACTTTCATTCGCAAGAGAAAGAGTTGTTGAGTAATATGGTCTATAATTTGTTCCCCCAAGTCTATAATTACCGAGATAATAAGATTGGAAAACAAGCAATTTCAGGAGACTTACCCGTATTGAGGTGAAAACTGCATTAAAAATAGCCCAGCGTTTGAGTGTTAAATGAAAAGTATGCTGGGTACAGTATTTTTGTAAAATTGCTTTATTATACTAAAAATAGAAATAGAACTTCACTTGTAAAGATCTTGTGGAATTTCCATACAACAGCGCGTGACAGTGTGGTACCAACATCCCAAATCTGTCGGGTTGAAGATGACAATAGAATTTCTGCAGAAATGACATACAATCTAAGGAGGAAAATGATTGGTGAATCGTCACTTAAAATTTTGCCATAAATAAAGAATTATTCTTTCTGCCATTAAAATAAAAGAAGAAGCAATGAACTGCCTTATTAAATTATATGCCGCCAAAATCAAAGGCGAGGTGAAGGAAAAGTTCAGGATCCAACACCGAAAAACTGATATGTGTGTGTGTGTGTGTTTGTGTACCTATCTAATCCCTCTCTTTATGCCTCTGACCAGCACCTCTAGTGAGCATCCCTGGGGGGTCTGAGCTACACCTATGGAGCGAAAGCACAGTCAGCATCATGTGTGTCATCTCAGACATCCTATACCCACCCAATTACGTCTTCTGGTACCGTGTACTGTTCGGTAATTGTTCTCTCTAACTTCCTTTGAATATTATTATTAACTTATTTACTCCCTCTCACACTTTTTCAATCTTTCTCATCGACACATTAACTTTCACTCATGCCCTAAACTGTGCATCTTCATTTTCTGGCACCTCATCAGTATTACCCAGCCTAACTCATTCTGTCATTCTCTCTATTCATTCACACCCTCCATTCACCTGCATCATCTGATACCATTATCCTCTCACCTTCAATCACTCTTGTTCATTACCTCTCCCACCTTTTATGCAATAGGAAAAAAAAGAAAGAAAATGTTATCCAGATAAAATTGAACATTAGGGGATATCATGACTCGTTCATTTTAAGAGGCCTAGACACATTGTGTTTAAAGGATTGGGAGTCTTTAGCAGAGGAAATAGCAGACTAAGTAAGATACATCCAGAGTTGGCCAACTCTATGATATGAAGGACTGAGAATACTTGTTAGCTATATGAAGGACTGAGAATACTGGTTAGCTATATGAAGGACTGAGAATACTGGTTAGCTATATGAAGGACTGAGAATACTGGTTAGCTCCTGCATTAGGGAGTCTGACAGCAAATGGTGATAATGTGTTTGATAGAATGAGTTCGTATCAGCTCACTCTTTTCTGTTTGAATGAAGATAAAACTACTTTCAACTGCGCCAATAGATGCAATTTTAACGGTCTCTGTTACGCTATGCCGTAGGGTACTTGGGACACAAAAATGCTTTCTGTGAACGGGTGCCCTGCCACAAAACTCCACTAACTGACAACGGATGATTGAGTCCCCCCCCCCCGTTGCTCCTCAAATGTCTTTTCTGTAGCATCTGCTAAGATGTGGACATTTTGAGTGATCACAGATATAATGTGCTTTATCCCTGTCACTTTTGCACCATTCCGTACATTGGCTAGAACTCTCTCTATTGAATGGGAGCATTATTTGAATAAGAAATGAAAATAGCAGTGGCAACAGAACTGTCACCCGGGACAGTACTACCCCTAGACTAAGTAGTTTTGTTTCTTTTCATTGTCTGCCCAGTATTACATGTAACAAAGTTCTCGAACAAATCTACTTTGTGGGTAATGGTACAAATTTCACTGGTGACAAAAGTCAACTTCTCCTCAAGATGCTATGGAGTTTGGCCGTACTGCATACGATAGCAGGGTCAGTGACAAAGTTTCCAGGCAAGCAACAGGAACTGGTAATGAAGATATTCAGAACTGAAACTTGAAAGTTAGAGAAAAACGCAACAAGGTATAATATAACAAGGAGCACTCAGAGAGCGAAATGCCAGCGCATATCAGTTGGTCTAAGGGCTGAATATTTTACTTTGCCTTGTGAGCCTGAACTCCACAGATTACTTACAAACCCGATTTCCTTCATTTTTGCATAATCCTTAATTCATCCACCAAGTTTGGCTCAAGTCAGATCAACGCTTATTTAACACTGCCTAGTGATCTTGATCTTTGACTGTTTCTTCTCATAAGTGAACTTTTTTATTCATGATAAAACTTGGTCTTTTCCATAAAGTTTAGTCTACATTGTAAAAAAAAAATTAAAGTTGACTTTGACTAATGGCTTTGATCTTTAAGCTATTGTAAAAGAAAAAAAAAACAGCCTTTTAGGTGATCCTCAGCTCTTCTACTAACATATATACGAATCAGATCAAAACTGTTTTAGAAAAAGACAGGTCGAACTTTGACCTGTAACTCATTGTTGTCAAAATTGAGTCACTTCATTCTTGCCTTACCCTTAGCCGGTATCCCAAAATTGGTCAAAACTGGATGGAAGTTCTTTATACTGATATTGTGTCCACGTCTGACCTAGCCCTGTGACACCGACCTTTGACGTGGTGTTCTCAAAACATTATGTTTCCTCATTGACCGGCCACCAACCTCTCCACCAGGTTTGGGTAAAAAAAAGTGTTTTAGTTATTTTGTTCATATACAGACAAAAAACACCACCCCCCCACACACACACACACCCCCCCACACACACACACACACACACACACACACACCGCTCAAAATATAACACTTGTGGTTGTTCCGCGAGCGCGGGTGTAATAATACTATTCAACAACTGAGAGATTACTGAACGTTAGCTTAACATCCCGGTGGACTGCAGGCTGAAGTTGCTCCTCTTCCACCGTCCTTCATCCTCTTTCGGGGTTAGGAGGGAGTTCAGGGACGTTTATATAACCCAGCAGAGGAGTTGCTCAACAAGACAAAATTTTAATAACACCAAATTGCAGGCAGAGGTGGAAGTAATACGAGTTTTAAAAACTGGAGGAAACGAGTTAAGCATAGACATAGAGTATATACCTCCTATTTCAAACAACTCGGGTCACCAAAATTTGACCAACCTTCCTTTAGCAAATGACCCACATATCCAGAAAACTTTATTGTCATCCATCCGTAACTTTTTGAGATATCTTGTGGAAAAACAAATAAACAGACATACAGGGGTGAATACATAATGTTCTCCAACTTCGCTGGCAGAGGCAATGAAGCTGGATTTAGTTAGTAGTACCTGCTAGGAAATTATATATGCTGTTGACATTTTTATGACCTATTGCGAGAAAATTCTACATGAACCATAACAGCCATTAATCTAACGTAACATAACGTAACCTTCTAACCTAAGTAAACAAACCAATCCCTGCTACACAAGTTACCTTACTCATATAAAGCTAACTCCTTTAACTAATAACCAAACTTCCACAAATCACGCCCCTACACTGAGTACTCATCCGGTAAAGTTACCACCACACTAACCATCCCCAGTAATACCCAACCATCCTCCAACTCCCCGCACAACTAACAAGCAACATCCAGTAACACCACCACCAGCCTATCCACCCTTTTATGCACTCCAGCAGGGCGGCCATCGCATCCCTCAGTCGTGGTGAGACAGTATGACCCTTCAAATTATAGAGGTGGTGTCTGGGGGCGCCGGTGTGCCTTTTCTCACCATCACGGCCGTCACGATGACTCATGCTGGCAACACATATTCACCCGCTGCACTCACCAACAAGACCGTTACGGTGTATGTACTCAATGGCACATGAATAGGAGAGAATGGTGTTAAGTTAGCTTAGGCCATCTATGCAAATTTAGTAAAGTCGGTTTATGTTACTTTTCGCGTGGCTATTTTAGGTTAACCTGTGAAGAAACGGGAGGCTAGCGGAAGGGCGTGGGAGGGGTTAGGAGAGAAAAGTGGATTGGATGAAAGAGAGATGTGTGGGAGAAAACGCAAAGTGAATAATACGACAAAGGCAACGTGTGGGAGGGCGAGGAAGGAACTGGTAAAAGGAATAGGAAGAAAGGGGAGAGGATAACATAATGGAGAGAGGGACTGGACAGGATGAAATAGGAAGATAGAATGGCATGGGAAGGAGTGAAAAAGGGAAATGGATAAGATAAAGGAAAGAGGGTATTGGAGAGATATGGCTGGGACTAGAAAATGGAAGAGCGAGAAAGATGCAATGTGCGAGAGTGGGAGTGAGTGAGACAAATTTTTATAGGTTTTTGGATGTAACTGGATAACCAGTACTGGGAACTGGATGATAGTGGGTCATATGTAGCCGCCAGCTGGGTGACTCAGATGGCGAAGTATGATGGCCATAGTTTTGAAGGTGAGTGAATACGAGCAATTTACTTTTTCAATAGAAATAATAATAATAATAATGACAGGAACAATATATATAACTCACCACTTGTGTGGTGAGTTATAATGATACTGACAAAAATTTTGGAATATGAAAATGAAAAGAGGAAGGAGCACCAAGAAACCCAAGCAACTGCGCCCTACAGTGAATCTAAGGCAAACTATGTGAGCCTGCTTTACTTTGAACTTGTACTAATGGTTCTGGAAATCCAATTTCTTCAATTTTTGACCATCAGCCCTTCCACTAAGTTTGGTCCAAATTGGATCAAATATGTTTAAGTTTACCTTGCCCCTTAATGTCGCCCGTACATCTGACCGATTGTATTCAAAACTGAATCACTTCAGACCCTTCCACGGACCCTTCCACTGGATGAAAACTGAGATGACTTTATCCCTGCCCTATGACCTATGACCGTTTTCAGCCGATGTCCATCAAGTCTCATGGAAACTGGATAACAAAACCTCTCGGCCAGAAAACTGAAAACTAAGGCAATCGGTTATGCCATTTCCGAGCCTGGCAGTTATCGTAAAGAAAGAGGCATAC
>JAGKTI010014819.1:11057-21219 GCA_018397915.1 Birgus latro | reverse complement strand
CCTCTCTCACACCTCTTTATCCCCCCCTCTCTCACACCTCTTCTTCCTCTCTCTCACACCTCTCCTCCACTCTCTCGACTCCTTTTCCCCCATCTCTACCACTCACACACAGGGCATGGATTTTCTCGACGTTTTCCTCTAGATGTTCCAACACTGTCAATGTGAATACACGTCTAATTCACGTCTGGTTGCAACCCCTTCAACTCAGTGACCCATTTCGCAGTTAATCCTTGCTATTATAAGACGATTTTGGGACAGCCTAGAAGAGTGTCCTGAGCTGCTAAAAATCGTCTGTTGGAGGCAAGAAGAAAAATAAAAAAGGCTTGAAGAGGTTAACCACATTTCAGCACACTTTATAAATCATTCTATACTACTTATAACTGATACTTTACTAACCAGCACCTTTTTTGAAGTACCGGTTTATATATAATTATCTAATCCCTCTCTCTCACTCTGTTCAACCCGTTCAGTCCGAGGACGCTTTTTCCCCCCCTCATTCTTGCTAACATCGGACGATTTTCTTCAGCTTATACCCTTCCCTGACCCCTCTCTGCAAAATGTCCTTCAAATTGGCTGAATAAAAATCGTCTGAAGTCAGCAACCATATAGCCTACCACCAAAACACGTCCTCGGTCTGAATGGGCGTAATTTCATCCTGTATATTCAATGATCCTGGGCAAAGTATGGCGACCTCAGAATTCGGTGCAAAAAATATATTTAATACACATATAAAAACGGCACACATAATATAAATGACGCCCTGTATTACGTCCTCTCTCTCTCTCTCTCAAACACACAGTGAAGGCCAAAGCTATCTACTTTTCCCCCTTTCTCACCTGTACTTCCTCTCTCACCTCCCCCGCTTCTTCATCTCTGACCCCCTCTACTTTTCATCTTTAATTTCCTCCTCTTCCTCTCTATCATCCACTTCTCTCTCTCTTGCCTCTTATGCTATTTTTCCTCTCTAACTTTCCCTTTTTCCTCCTCTCTCTCCTCCCCTTCTTCCTCTCTTACTTCCTTCTTTTGTGCCTCCCTCTCTCTCTTTTGCCTTCGCGAACGACTCCTTGTGCTCGTCAGTGTGCGTGTGTGTATGTGCGTGTATGTATGTATCTGTACTCTCGGTGTAGTCGCCTCAGCTCTCTTCCTACCCCTCTTCCTCTTCCCATCTCATTTTACCTTCCTGTCTTCCTCATCACCTATCCTCAACTCTTCATTTACTTTCCATTCTCCTCTCCTTTTTCCTTTCCTTATTCTTCTTCCTCTTTCCCCATTCTTAATCTTCTTCCCCTTTCATTCCTCTTCCAGTCCCTCCTCGTCTTTCTATGTATAATTGTCAAAGTTTACCTACCCTCCTCTTCCCCTGCTCTTCCTCTTTAGTTCTCTTCCTAGCCTCCACTTTCCCCTCCTTTCCCCTTTTCCTCTTCCTTTCTCACTTCCCTTCACTCCTTTCCTCTTTAATTTTTCACTCCTATTACTTCTTCCTCTTCGTTTTCCTCTTCCTCTCATCTTCCTCAACTCTCTCTAACCCTACCTCTTCCTCCTTCCCTTCTTTCTTTTCCTCCTCTCACGTTCCCCTGTTATTATTCATCCCTATTGCTCTTCTCTCTTTCTTCCTCCTCTTCCCGTCATTACTGCCGTTCTCTCCGTCCCAATGTCTCCTTCGGCTCATTTTCCTTTCGTCTCTCTTCTCTTCTTTTCCAGTTCTCTCCTTGTCAGTATTACCTCCTCTTTTCTCCTTGTTATTCTTTCTCCTCCTCTTCCACTCATTTTTCCTTCCTATTGCTCATTCACGTAGCTCTCTCTGCTCTCTCTCTCTCTCTCTCTCTCTCTCTCTCTCTCTCTCTCTCTCTCTCTCTCTACTACTACTACTACTATAATTCCTACTTTATTCCAACCCTCCCAGACGATTTATCTTCCTTACTAGGATTAGATATAGCTTCCATTAACCCCTTCACAACGAGGGTGTTCTCCTAACCTGAACAGAAATCGTCCGGTGGCGGCAAGAACAAAACATAAACGTCCTCGGATTGAAGGGGTTAAGTTCTCTCTCTCTCTCTCTCTCTCTCTCTCTCTCTCCCNAGATATAGCTTCCATTAACCCCTTCACAACGAGGGTGTTCTCCTAACCTGAACAGAAATCGTCCGGTGGCGGCAAGAACAAAACATAAACGTCCTCGGATTGAAGGGGTTAAGTTCTCTCTCTCTCTCTCTCTCTCTCTCTCTCTCTCTCTCTCTCTCTCTCTCTCCCCACTATTGTCAAAAACTTCTCCCGCATATCTCGACCAACCTCTGTTTCTCCTCACTTGTTTCCTCTTCCCGTTCCCTTGCCCTCCCTTTCACCACCTAGGCTATTTTTCTCCTTCTCCTCCCTCTCCCCATTTTTCTCTCTCTTCCCTCCCCATTGCACAGCTCCCTCCCCGCTTCCCTCCTACTCCCTTGTCCCCCTGCGCAGCCCTGTACTGGTTGTGTCCGCTGTAAAAAGTGTCCCTTCGCTGTGAATGTTTTTGGCGCGACCCCTGTCAACGCTGTTTCTCGCTTTTCGTGTTCGTTCACCACAACTCCTTACTAGCTATATTATTTTTTTTATTATTTTCATTACTATTAACCCCTACAGACCGAGGACGTGATTTGTATTTTGTTCTTGCTGACCCGGACGATTTTATTCAGTTACCTGGAGATCTTATTTTGAATGGGAGATCTTTTGTGATGGTAGGGTTTAGTGAAAGCTTTGAAAATTCCCCTAATCACAGTCTCTTTCCTACTGAAAAAAATCGCCTGGAACCGGGCGATTTTATTCACCTTATGGAGACCTTTGTAATGAAGGGGTCTGTCGAAGCTCTATCTAACCCCCTATGGTCCACATAACCCCCTGTAATCCACAAATTCTCTCCTCTACTGAATGAAATCGTCTGAATATGGATGATTTTACTGAAGTGTATCAATTCAATGGAGGGGTTAGTGAAACCTTTATCTCCTCTTGCAGTCTAGTCTCCAGCTGAATAAAATCGTCTGATACAGGATTATTTTATTCAGCTTTACGACAGATTTTTAAGGAGAATGGAAGCCACATCACCCCCTCACCCCCTCAGTTAGACCAATCTCTCCTAACCTGAACAAATCGTCCAGAGGCAGCAAGAACGAAATGATAAGTCCGGCTTCCTCTAGGGGTTAAGATGTAAAAAAAACAAAAAATCCCTCCCACCCCCTCACACCTAACTGACTACTAACTTCACCTAACTGCGCTTCTATTCAGTTTGGAGGGCCGTGATTTGGGTGGCATAAGACATCGTAACCCCTTTTCCTCAGCGATTTCGTCTGCGCATTACACCTCGCTTTCTCTCTGATGCTGTGTTATATATTTCTGGTATCGAGACACAATTACCCTAGTAACGTACATGGGGATAAATGGGTGTAATACGTGGGCTAGATCGCCAAGCAGAAGGCGTTAAGGAGCTCCTGTGCCTCCTAGCTTACGGCTCCAAATACGAATCACATCCTGACACAGTTAGTCTGAGTTCCGTCCTCATTCTGTTTACATCAGTGTTTCATATTAGATACTAAACGAAAATATGCTGTAAAAAAAAAAAACAAGCACTTATCCTCCACAGTAATAAAATTACGAATATAATAAGTATCTGCTGTACATACTAAACCAGGATCACGTTATACTTTAAATAACATTACCGTAACTATACCTATTTCTCTATTTAAGAACTTCCCTAACAGCTGTCGATTTCTCTAAACAGTTTTATCACACATGTATGCTACTTATTTTTTCCCCCTAGGACCGTATTCTCGTCATTTAAGAGGTCTAACTAATATCTCTTCCTTGCAGCTTATTTTTACATATGACACATTAATATTCTTTCGTGTGATATTAATTACGACGATATTCAATACCATACAAGAGAATATTAATGTTTAGTACGCAAAATGAATCGCTAAGTAAGAGGTGTTAGGGAGCTTCCTACCTCCACAAGAATACGGTACCTAGACTGTTCCAAGCACTCTTCGGTACTCGTCGACACGTTTGCCTTTTATTAATCAGTGTGTTTCCGTAGATTTGTCTGGGTGTTGATGCTTTGATAAATGTATGGTACCGTAGTACGACAATTATTCTTCCCAGTGGCTGAATACTTATTAATCTAGGCATTAAAATAATCTAAAGTGTAATCTAGCTTTGTGAATATAATTAAAATACCTTTCTCATATGTCCCTGCCTGCTGGCAGTTTTCTAGACAGTATAAACACAAATACCGGTATATATGCAAACACATACACTTAAAGAATAGTATTTCATGTTAAGGAATTATATTTAGCTACCTTTAGAGCTCAAAAAGTTCCTTACGGAACATTAAACTTTCTAGTATCATCAACCCAGACGAAATGCTGATATTATCTAATTCCTTAAGTAATCTATAACAGTTTCCAATATACAGTTTTCTTGTCAGTATACAGTACAGCTAAACATCTTTAGAGAGTACGAGTGTGAATACACGATAGCATGCAACTCGAAAAACACAGGTAGTACCATATAGCTTTAAAGTAAACACACAAATAAAGGTCAGAAAAACAAACACAATCCAATGCCTTCGCACACCAGCACAGAATATTACTGATAATACAAAATTTCAGCCGACAGGATTTAACAACTTCAACCCGATGACTTTTTTTTTATTTTATCTCCAGATGATTTTACTCAGCTTAAGTAGCTATAGACCTTTCGAAGTGGTGAGATAAGATATAACCTTCACTAAGCATTTAACAACTAGATACCTTAACACCCCAAACCTAAATACAACCGTCCAGTGGCAGCTTGAATATAATACAAATACACAAGAACCATTAATCCCTTCTTCACTATATAACATTCCAAACTTGAGAGTCATCTGCTGAATAAATTTAAAAAAAAGTCATCGGATTGAAAGTATGTGCCATCCCCTCCCCTGCTTTACCTTAGTATAAAATGACCCGCCTTAACCTCCACTGACCTGCCACTCCTCTCCCCCAAACAGGCAAGTGCGTCCTGCAGTAAAGGCTGTGACTGAGTAGCCGGCCTGCTGTGGGTCCCCTCCGCCGCTATGCAACATGAAAGGCCTAAAAACTCGCCTCCTGTCTAAAGGGGGCGTGTCAATCCACTGTCTCTCTCTAAACCCTGGCTGCGGTCCCTCCCGTCTCCTTCCCCGGGCTGACGACACAAGAGTTATCTATAAATTCGGCGAACAACAACGAGACAAGCAAGAGAAACACCAAGCGATGATAACACCACGAAGAGAGGAGAAACACCAGAGCAAGCATGCACGAAGAGATAAAAACCCAGAGGAGTAAATGCAAAAACAAACATGAACTCAACAGAGAGAGAAGAAATGCAAAAACACCAAGGAAAAAAAAAATCGACGAGAAAAGTCTACGGGAAAACTTCGACACAGACCCATGAAGATGCAGATAATCGTAGATACTGAAGGGGAAGACATACACCCTCACTGTTATTAACAACAGCGGAGTTACGGTACGTCAGCCGTCAAGATATTTTGAGGAGAAAATTTCAGCCATCACAGGTGTCCTAAGAAATCCTCAACAGCAACCTCAAGATCCTTTACCATTAGTACATCAGAGAAACAGCGGCTCAAGAGAGAGATAGAAAACACGCCGCGTAAGCTTTAGGCAACTTTTATGATAATTTCCTGTTACAACCCAACAAGACAAACATCTACGCAAAAACTTACTAGTGTTGGTATAGACTTGTTCGTTTCTTTGATTTAGAATAGATATGAGAGTGGGATTAATGAAAAGCGAGAGGACAATACCTGGATCTGTTGGTATGGAGTATTCGTTAAGTCTCAGCGATGTTGTAGTGCCGTATACATAATATGGACCGTATTCTCTATGGCTTAGAATACTCCGGAACATATCTACCTCGGCAATTTGTCTGCCTGTTACACCCTTAGTATCCTCTTGTTTGTTACTGATGCAAACTATGCTGATATCAAAGGGATTTATAACATGAAAAGAGAATAATGAGTAACATACAAGATATACTGCTGAGGAAGATGTGAAACGAGGTCTCCCATACCAAAGAGAATGCGATTCAAAGTTGATATTCACGACAACCTCAGTTCTGCATATGTTTCAACCTGCCTTTCAAATGGACAGTCTGTTGATACGAGCCTTTACTTGATAGTGGTTTTGTATATAGCATCCCTTTTCTTACAGACGTGGTAAAGTGAAGCCGTTAAGACAATGTACCCTTTTTTCACCTAGAGAATGTAACTATATAGCGAGGCCAGAGGGTGGACGGTGCCGGGCGGCTGCTGACAAACTCTACAAGCAGTCTCATGGGAAAAATTTTAATTAATAAACGACAATAGGTTCAAAGCCATTCCAATAAGACAGTGGCAAATCTGGGAATAATAATATACTTCAGGGTCAAAATGTGGCATATAAGTCACTACTGCTGCGGCCAGGTTGCACAGCGTGGCGTCAGGCAGGGTGCAGTACAGTAGCCCCCCGGCCGCCCCCCGCCCCGAGCCTACCGCGTCGCGTCGTCCCTCGGGGGCCGGGACGGGACCGCCGCGCCAGTTTCTCAGTTCAAGTTGTTACCGAGGTGTAACCCAACTTAATCGTCGATCATCGAAATCTCCGTTCGTCTAGCTTGTTTATTACCAGTGTGTTAATGAAGTTGAGGTTACGTTGTACTTATATATGAAATTAAGGATATGTTAAGGTCAAGGGTCATTTGACTGCATGTAGAAGCAACTAGCCTGTGTCTGTTTGTCAATTAAATGGAATTGCACTTCTCGTCATTGGTCGAAGCAGGTCTGTCCAGCGTTTGTTACACCACCAGTCTTATTTGTATCATAATGAGGACATGGTACCATTCAGTTCCTCAGGCGCAATACACTTGACTACTAAAACACTGAATTAGAAATAAATGTTGACATTTCAAGAGAAATCATGCCCTTAGCTTTAGTTTGCACTCTTATTCAGAAGAGCAATGAGGATTAGCAATGAATATCAAACTGATCCATTGAGAAAATTAGTGATATTGTAGAATTATATAGCTATAATTGTTTTATTAATTTCTTTGAGATAAAATCTCCCAAAATTTGCCACTAGAGTTCCGTTGTCAAATGTATTGTGCGGTGGGTCTGTTCGAAAGAAGTGTTCCCATTCAGTGTCGTTCATCACCCAGTCAGTGTCGTCATGCATTCCTTGGCCACCAGCCAGAAAGGACTCCATGACGTCATTGACCGCTTTTTGTAAGCAGACCCGCCCGGTGGATAATTCGTCTTGACACACTTTTGCAAAAAAAAAAAAAATGTATCCATGGGAAAAACCGAGTCAGTTGTCTCTTATTTCACAATATGTAAAGGAGATATGTTTGTGTATTTTCTGGTTTGGATAATGTATATGTTGTGTAAATATGACGTATGACTTTGGCGGCTAACATGCTGATGTGCTTCTCGTCTGGTGTGAGAGACATGCTCTGAGATGTACCGTACAGTCCGAACACACCCGCACCCACACGAGGCTCTGCACGCCAAGATAAACAACAAACCCACACAGCTACACACTGTTCCCATCACATCACACCTAATACTCGAAATATACTACCACTGTGTCAAATTCCTGACAATATTTCAGTTCTTGGTGGTACGCAAGGGTACACAGTACTAACATAAGCCAAATAATTATAATGGTATGCTCTACTCATATACTTGCAACACTTGCCACTCCTACTCAGATATGCAACACTTGAATATTCAAAATTATGCATTTTGCTGATTTCACATAACAAGAATGTATTGGGAAAAAAAAAAAAACTTCTCCAATCCCTGTAGTGACCAGGAAAAAGCAATATTCATTTTGGCAAATACGGTACTTTAGAACTGCAGGTGTATATTACACTGCAGGTGTATATTAAACAGTACCCACACTACAAAAACAAAGGGCACACACGAGTAGCCAATTTAATGCTACATGTGCAAATTCAGTACATAAATTGCAAAGTTAATGCATAACAAACTGAAAAGTTTAGGTACAAACTGCACAAGATAATACAGCTAAATGCAAACTTGGGATCAAACACCTAACCACCTATAAACAGGCTTCACATAACGAGATGGAAAAAGAAGTACCTCATTTCTTTAAAAGAATGTTTAATTCGAGTCAAAATATGCAAACATGAAATAAAAACATCCCCACACCAACTACAGTACGTATAATAATCAGTACCACATGAAATGAATGGAGGACAAACACACAAGGCAAAAACGACTTAAAAAGAGTGCCAACTTTCCCGCAAGCACCTACGCACCAACTACAAAGTCCAAGAAGACGAAGACAGCGACAAAGAAGAAGCGCAGGGTGGTGACGTTGTGCCAAGTGTCTCTAACCACTGCGCATTGCCCAATTCCGGACGTAGGGGGTTACTAATCACTGTGTTCTATCTGTCTCCTTGTTCTTATGCCACTTATCCGGACTGGGGCAACGCGCAGTGGCCTCTGTACAAGTCTACGTAATTGTGTGCTGTTTGTGTATATGTATATAGAGGACAGTTTCCCTCACACCCCTTACGCACCCTCACTCCTCCTCTAATACCTGTTGTTACTGATAAACTTTTGGTCAGGATTCGCTCGACATTCCACGGATGAACCTGACTTATTAATTATTTAATGATAAGTGGCGTGTTTGATATACATACATGTACTGAAAAATGATGACCACGCCATATTCCAGTTACTATTTTCCCTGAGACAAAAATTCCTATTAATTATGTATACAGAGGGAAATTTTGAGTCAGGGACTAGTGAAGTGATAAACCTCACTTGTGCACGATAATTTAAGCAGTAAGTAGTCATTGGTGATAGATGGTACTTGGCCCACTTATGGGGATAACTACAGAACGCGCACTCCAAGATGATATATACTTGAGAATGCTTTGCACGTTCTCGAGAAAAAACTTGCGCACTATGGGGATACTTGGCGCACTCTGGAGACACTTGTGGTATTCTTCTTGACGAGTTGGCCCGTCGCTGCGCGCTAACTGGACCTGCGCAGCGAGAGGCCGACTCAAGACAAACTTGTACTTCCTCGAACCTGGCACCTCTTCTCCCTGTGACAGCTGGATCTCAGGTGGTTACCGTGATTTCTTTCTAAGCACCAACTAAAATGGGACGGTCAGCTTGGTCCCTGCATCACAAGGCGAGACAGAAAAATCTGGACCAAGCACTCAGATACATACATGCAAGGGAGATGTCAATATGGACAAAATCGCCAAAGCCATAAGTCTGGAGAGGAGGAAGAAAAATTAAAAATTAATAAGAAAAGTGAAGAAAATTCCACAGAACCAAGAAAGCGATCGACGAAAGAGCAAGAAATGAATGTTGATAAATAAATCAGCAAAGCAAGCAATTAATCAAGAAGGAAACAAGGATGAGATAAAATCAAACACTGTTAAGTCAAGAAGTTAACGTATATAAAACAAAAAGTGAACATCAGTAAAAGAAACTGACAGCCCACAGATGCGGCGAAAAAGGTCACTAAAAAAGAAGTTGATAATAAAAGATTTCAAAGAAACTAGAAACTAATAAAGCAACGTTGACAGAACAAGAGGCCTATAAAACACAGAAACTGACAGCAAGAAGTCAATGAAATAAGCAGTTAACAAGGAAGGAACACCAACAAAATAAGAATTTAACACCAGTCTCGCTTCCACAGCCTCTCCTGCTACTGTCTCCGTGTGGAAAGTAATCCATTTATATCCCGGGGCTGTTTATATACGAAGTTGTGTGTGGGGGTGAGTTAAGAGGGATGTACCATTTTTCGTAGAAGCAACAGCAACTTCCTTCGTGCTGCATGCAAAGTTTAACCAACGTTCAAATTGTAAACAAACTTCCTTCGTGTTGCCTGCAAAACTTAACCCACGTTCAAATCGGAAAAGAAAAGCCAGAGCATTTGATATTGTAGCCTAGTTTCCTTCATCGTTTCGGTCAATGGATTTTCAGTTTGACAGTCGAGAAGCTTACTTTTCAACATGGTATTATGTAAGCCTGAACTTTAAACTTTCAGCCCATACTGCATCGGCTCAGAATAGCTTAAAAAAAAAAAATACAGATCCCGCAATAATCTCCTCCTACCTAAGATTTCAAAATATCCGCAAT
>JAGKTI010014819.1:0-10637 GCA_018397915.1 Birgus latro | reverse complement strand
CTCTCTCTCTCTCTCTCTCTCTCTCTCTCTCTCCAGCATCTTCTATGTATTCTGTTTTCAGTTTTCTTCAAGACCCAACTCATTTCTATATGAGACTGTCGATTGCATATCTATTTCTACCAGTCACTTCATCTAGCAGCTAGATACTAGTCTATCTACCGTAACAGTCTCTCTCTCTCTCTCTATCTCTATATTATCTATCTATCTATCACTCTTACGGTGGGCTCTAGTCAGATAACTGCAGTAGCGACCAAACACCAGTAATGTGGAAACGTCACTCTTCTTTAAAACGGAATAAATTTTCACATCCACCTGTGGGCTAAAAATGGCGACTTCTTCCACTCAGTCATTAAAATCGTCACCAAAACTATTACACAGCACAGTTTTACACCGAAGAGTAAGGCTCCTCGTAGCTCGTGTGCGGTCTTTTTTGGAGCTCGCTGTATTGTATTCTTTTTGGTCTTTGGTAAGCGAATCAGAAGGCCCCAATTAAGACCAATTAGGGCTTTTCTGATTGGCTGTTAGTGTCAACTGAGTTTAGGAATGGTATATGTCCAGGGCGGATGTTATTACCTGATTTATAAACCTTTATGTATATGTCTTGTGGACCGTATTGTCTTAGGATTGAAACAATGATATTAACTCTTTCGCTGCCACTGGCATAGTTGGGGTTTTTATTCACGTTACTACATTAAGGTTGGGAAAATTCAAGCATTCCAAAAGTTAAACGAGGAAGCTTTGATAACTTTTTGAAGTGTAGAATTTTCCTTGGCTAAACAGTCTGAAGGTGGCCTGGGTAAAATAACTTAACGTGTCCACAGAAGGCGAAAGGGTTAAGGGTAAGCTAAATACTAAATAAACCAGTAGATATTATTATTAACAATCCAGTGGCAGGACTCAAGTGTTTGCTAATACATCCAGAGAGATGTTACAACTCTGGCATCTTAATATGGTGGTCAGACTCTATTGTCCAGCTGCTAAAATTACTGTTCACACCAATGCTTCATACTCTTAAGTGTGTCGAGACATTTTGGAAAATTTCGGTTCAAACCGCTTAAAAGTCTGATTAAAAGATGTTTACAATATTTTAATAAAAGAAAACGGGCGTGTTTTAACTTCGGTTCAATAACTAAAATGACCTTTTAAAAATCTAAAATATCGCACCAAAGAAAAGGGCATGCTTTATTTTCGGTTTATAAACCTTATTAAAAAAAAAAAAAGCAAATGTTTAAAATTACTGCATCAAGGAAAAGGGCATGATATTCGATTTCGGTCCAAAAGACAAGGAAAAAAGGGTGTAGAAATATATACTATATTATGAACAAAACGGCGATTAAGTATACGTGATTACTTCAACTGAACATGCCTTCCCTACGTACATTCCTATCTCCATTGAAAAATTGATAACGCTCTGTCGCTATAATTAAAAGAGTACTGCTGTGCCAATCCAACGAACAAGTAATAATAAGAAACCATAAACTAGTTTTGGAATGATCCATCTGAGAATAATCAAGTCATCCTCCTCTCCCTAAAAGTAAAAATAAAATATACCAATTCCACAGCGCCTACCAACGAACCGATATTAATGAGAAGCCATGTTGAAGTTCGGGAATAATAACAGCTAATAATAACACTTGCTAAAAGATAGAACTAAATGAAATAAATAATTATACTAATAAACACACGAATAAACATCTGGTACTTAAACCCACAGCGTCAATCCAATGAACCGATATTAAAGAAAACCCATGTCAAATAAATTCTAAAATCTAAAGTTCTGGACGACCACGGCACCATCTTCTAACATTCTGTCTTAGCCGGCACTCGCCTCTCTGCTCATATCACCATAACTAGTCTTGAGGTCGCTGTCACGCTGCTAGTTGTGTGCCTGTGAGGGTGTGGTTGTGGTGTGAGTGTGGTGTTATTTGTCGCCATGATGACTGTGTTGATGAGGTATTGTGCTCATGATATGTGGACGGTAATGACTATGCTGTTATGGTTAAAATGTACTGCTTTGATATGGTGTGTTGACTGGGTGGTGCTGCCTTGTTACTACGATCATGGTGTGCTGTACTGTAATGTTGGCCTGATTACAGTGTGCAGGTGGTGTGGTCATGGTGTTGTGGTGTGACTTTAACCATGGTATTTCGACAGGTGTGTGAGGTATGACTGTGAGTGTGGCGTGATGTGGGCACTCCTCCTGCCTACTTACTGTAATTCCCTAAAGCAACTCATTTGATCTATCTCACAAAATCTTGCTTCACTAATTCATACGTTAACTACACTCTAAACATACTTAATATCACACACGTTCACATCCACAGTTTCAAAAGATCATTCAGGGAATAGCTATGTACTCTCCCATCAGGCTACCCTAGGACAAACACACAACTAGCCTAAGTCGACACCTAAATACCTTAACACTGTACACTCCCACAGTTCACCAAGGCACACCTACAATCTCAAAAGGTTATCCTAAGACACGTACATCCTCACAAGATCACCCATGCACATGTACACAAAGACAAGGACAGAAGGGCAGGATAAGGTGGGAATGAAAGACAGCGCTCCCTGAAGATCTGTCAAGAATACACACTTCCAAAGACTTACAGGACACAAAACTTCTCCGAGAACACACACACACATACATACATACATACACACACACACACACACACACACACACACAGGGGCAGGCTGGGGTGGGAGTGACGAGTAAGTCTGTCAGGATTTTCCTCAAATAAGGAAATGTTGTTGACTGAGGAAGATAAACATTTCCATACGTGAGCAAAATTACTTGATTTCACGACACTGTAAAATCAAGCCGAGTATGTCTGTCTGCATGTTCGCATTTTTGTTTGTTTTCATTTTTGTTTACGAAGGCGTGGCAGCGACCAACCGTAAACTATGCACCGCTACTCCTGGTAAACACGTAGGCTGACTTCCTTTCTTAGTCTGGTCCTGTATCTGTCAGTGTTGTGTCTCGTGAACATGAAGTAAGTAAATAATAATAATAAATAATATTAAATAATAATAATAATAATCATATACTGAAGCGCTACTATATAAATCATTATCTAAGGTTAGGAAGTTTATATAGAAATGGTGAATCGGGAAGCCCTTCATTTTTATCATCATAATAATTCTTTGATTTACCAGTTATGTACACAAGAAATGAAGTGAAGATGAAGAAGAAGAAGAAGAAGAAGAAGCTTTCCTGTGAGTTTCCGTTTCCCTAGAAGTATACAAATATAACCTAGAAATTTTCACCAAGCTTTCCCCTTTCACTACCTACTATCCAGTTTACCGCAGCTACTAAAAAAAAAATTATAGGTGATAGGAGAAGTAATTTAGTATGAACAAAGTGTGATCTGTGAGTACACCATAAAGCAACTACGGTAACTCGTTTTTCTTCAACCTTACTATTTTTTTTATTATTATTTCTTCCTCAGACCAAAATTTTCTTGGAACAAACAAAATCTGTTCTCTCTTCCAAATCCTTTCTCTCTTCCACACATTCATGGTTATTTCAAATACTGTGATTAAATATGGCAAGAACACTCAAGTACAAGGGATATAACACAACTCTAACATATTTCTAATTTATAAAATACTGAAATATGAGGGATATAACAAAACTTTTCAATATAATTCTTACTAATATCAAATCTAAACACCAGGGTATGAGATTAAGAAAATAAATAAAGCACTGAACAGGGAAGACTAAAATTTGGGGGAACTAATGACGGAAATATAATGCCAAATAAAGAATCCTAATTGAGGAATCAGATACTAACTCTTAATGCGAAAAATAAAACTCTTACTGAAGTATGAAGGAAAAGTAAAACAAGGAAACAAGTTCTTGAAGAAAAATAATTCGAAGGATAGAATTTCAGTAACTTACGAAAGTAACAAATCTTATCATGAAAGTTGAAAAAAACTAACCACTTCAATCTGATGATGGCATTTTTATTCTGTTCTTGCTATCTTAAGGCATTTATTCATGGTAGAGAAGAGATTTTTCGAACTGGAGGGGTTAAATGTAGTAATCATTAGCCCTTTCCGTACGAGGCTAGTTCATTTCTAAGCTGATTAAAAGCGTCAGGATTCTGCAGGAATAAGCAACAAAGAAGGCATCTGAGTAGTGCCAAAAAAAAGGGGGGGAAATTATTCAATTACCAAGATTAAAACATCCCGTAACTCTTAATATGATGGACTAAGTGTAAATCTTTAAAAACACTGGATAGCTAAGCTCTTTCAGTCTCTTCCTAGATCTCTCAGTCTCGATCCTGAAAAAAAAAAAAAAATGGAGCTACGTATTTTCTATCCTTTGGTAACTGAAAAAGTAAACTATCTCTTTTGTCTCCTTCCATCCCAACTGTTAAATAAAAAGGTGAACACTTTTGTAACTTTCGATCCCTTTTTATCCCCCAAAATAAAGTGTTCAAATTGTATACTATTCAAAACCCTTTCTGCGACATGATTACGAAAATGTGAACACTTATAGATGTATAGGGGAAAAAAAATGTATTTATAGTAGGACTGACATTTTGGGTTGAGCAAGGACACATGGTCTAAACTTGGCTTTCTGCTCAGTTAAGTCACGTTGAGCCAAGATTAAGAGTCTATCTAACCTTCTCAAAGAGGTCTAGGTTGAGTTAGGTGAAAGTCTGTCTCAACTGCTCAAAGGCGTCTAAGTTGAGCAAGAAGGAAGAGTCTAGTCGCTTCACTGACGTTCAGCTGAACATGAAAAGAGCTCATCTAACTTGCCAAAGACGTCAAGTTGAACAAAAAGAAAGTCTACGTAACTTGCTCAAAGAAGTCAAGCTGAGTGGGAAAGAGTCTGACTAACTTGTCCAAAGACGTTTACGTTGAACTAGTTGAAAGAGTCTAACTAACTTGCTGAAAGACGTCGAGCTAAGAGAGAGTCTAACTTGCTCAAAGACGTCAAAGCTGAACTAGGAGAAAGAGTACCGTATCTAACCTGTTCACTGACATTTAGCTGAGTTAGGAGAGTCGAACACTAATGCACTAAATGACGTAATAGCTAACTGTAGTGTAAAATCAAGAGCTTAAAAAACTGAGTCTGCTGAATTGCTTGGTTAGGAGAGTAGCCTAATCTGTTCAATGGCATGATAGTTGAGGCAGGATATTCGAACTTGATCAATATCCAACTTTTTACCTGAGCTGGGATTAAGAACTAAAACAAAAACAAAAAATAATAAAAAATAAATAAAAATAAATAAATAAATAATGGAAGGAAGGGAGGAAGGAAAGAAGGGAGGGAGGGAGGGAGGAAAGAAAGGAAGAATGTGGCCTCCTACTCACTAACGTCTAAGCTGAGGACAGACAGCCTATTTCCTACTCAAAAGGCGAGTAATCTGAGCTAGGAGAAAGATAGGCTAGCTCCCTACTCAACGAACTCTTAACTGAGCTGGGAAGGAGAAAGCCTAACTAAACAACAAAACCTCCTGCTCAATCACAGGGAAATAAATAAAAACGGAAAAGATACTGAGTGTTTCTGGCATGAGTTTTTCTTTTCATCATTGTTATGGGTAGAGCAGCAGTCTTCTTTAGGTAGTTTTACCGATGTCGAAAATACCTGTGATGTGAACAGTTAGTTGGTAAATCATCCCTTTGTTTATTTCTGCTCACAAAGCAAACCCGCCATTCCCTTTGCAGTCACGCTATTGTAATAAATAAGATACAGAGGAAATTAATGGCTTTTATTTACCTTATTTTTTTACTTAGGTTTGTTGGCAATAATGGATACTGATGAATTTCCTGACTTATTTATCTTATTTATGGTCGTACTCTACTGCCCGTAATCTCGTGGGGTAAGGAGGCTCCCTAGCAAATCTCTTAGCGATTTATATATTTCCACATATAGGTGAATAATATCCTTTTGAAAGTTGTTTATGCAGAGTACGGAGATATCTAAAGGATTTATGTAACACAGAAGAGGACAATATGGTGAATTAAATAAATTAAATCGCTTAGGAAAAGGTGTTAGGGAGCTTTGTCAACCGAGGAGAATACGAGCCCGGGACACCCCTAGCCTTTAATTTCAGGTTACGGCAGATAATCTTACTAAACTGAGTCACAAAAACCTAGTGTCAACCAATTAATTCTTGTGTGTTAACCAAACAAACCTTGTGTTAACTAATCAAACCTTGCGTTAACCAATCAAACCTTGTGAATGTTACCCTGAGTGTGCTGGCCAATCTTACACCTACTGATATCTGACCACCAGTGATTGGCAACAAAATATTAACCTCTTCACTACGAAACATCTCCACAAAACTAAAATACCGTGGTGATGGCTTGTAAAAATCAGCATTCAGGTCAAACGTCATTATACACTACTGAATGGATAACTGGAAATTAAGACACTTTTTATTTTTTAATACGAATCCTCACAGCGTGGCGATGGCAGAGGATATACAGACGTCATACAGGTAAATGGATCAATGAAGAACTCCCAACACCTTCAATACGGGTTTTTTCCTACTCTTAATAATACAGCCTGGCAACAGAAAAAAAAAAAAAAACACGAACAAGGTAGGAAAAAAAAACTTGCTGAATGAACGTAGTTGCTTTCTCACACATTAACATCTCCTTTCCGAGGGCATTAAAAAAATAATAATAATAATTCGTGCTATGTTCAGACGATATTATTTAGAGATTTTAAACCGAAATTAGTCGTAGCCTTCTATAACCCCTTCTCTGCTATAATTCTTTCCAAAGTTGAAGAAAATCGTCCAGTGGTGTGCAGATAAATGGGAAATGCATCATCGGAATGAAGGAATTAAATGGAACAGTAGGAAGAACCAGACTAACACAACCATCAAGTAACCAACTGCAGGTAAGGATGAGATAAATGTGCAAAATTTGCAAGATATGTGGTTTAAGGTAAGTTACAAATAAAAATTAAACATCTGCATGAAAATGGAAGTTGTACTAAATTAATAAAAGAAAATATAAATACTTTAACTAAAGCGAAAGTATAGTACCTTGTGGTGTTATCTGTGTTCCGGCTTTGGCATTTCCATCTTTACTGACTTTTATTTCTTTACAAGCATTTCATTTTTACGTGCAGAAATCTCTCTATCTGCCTACCGATATCTCTATCTATCCATCAGTGTGCGTGTGTGTGTGTGGTGTGTGTAATAGCCTAATCCACTTAACAAAACAGCAGGCTACAGAAATTATGAAAGGCTGGTGCACATAATGGAGGAGAACCATTAATTTGCTGGTTTAGAATATGAACAAGTTAACGACCCACAAATCACGGTGGCAACGGATGGCAGTGACCCCCTCAGCCTCCTGGTTCACCCTTGTTCCTCTTCACCTAGCTGTTGGCCTTTTATGGGGGGCCTGGGTATGACATGCACTACTACGGACCGCATTCATGGGGAAGACTGAGACTTAGCAAAAACTGACTGCCTCTAATGCTCGGGACAATAATTCCAGCATTCTCTTCCTGCTTGTGTGTGACGATTTTAGCTGTGAGTTACAGCAGCCACAGAATAAAAAATCAAGGAGATTATCACCATGAAGGCCACTCACCTGGGCATCTTAACACTTTAACACTCATGCTCCTGTGACTCACCCAGCTGAATAAAATAATCTTGAGTTTAAATGGAACTGTATACTAAAGTTATCCCAACTATGACTGGGTTAACTAATCATGAAATACTGAATGTGCTTCGAGGAATAGCACGTTTGGGAAGATTGAGGATTTACGTGATTCTATTCTAATTATCATTATTATTATTATTATTATTATTATTATTATTATTATTACCGGTACTATTTTGTTGTTTAACGACATGGGATGACGGATGACAAAGGGGTGATAAAAGTTTATACATCACGTGTGCTAAAACGATCGACTTAATATCAATGTGCTATGTTGCAGATGCAATTTTATCAACACATTCTTGAATACAAAACTGAATAAGCAAACAACATACCGTTTAAAAATGCGGACTGAATAACGGCAAATATAAGGATTCTACCTTTTTAAATAATGTTTAATAACCACCTGGAAACGAAATATCTAAAGACTATGCAAGGTGAAAACATTCTAAAAATTCTAAAAAATATCTCCATAAGCCACAATATACAGTAATCAGGTTACACAGCGGAGAAAGTTTAATCAAATGTTCACATATAATCAACTATTACCAACTGCTTGATAACAAAATAATGACCAAATACAGTATGTGAAACAGCGAATTCAAACAGCGAATTCATTAATAAAGTTCTTATGTAAATTTTTAGATTTTTAGCTGACGTTAATTTTTAGCAGTTACTCCATAACAAAATGCAAAATGTGCAAAGCTATAAAGTGGATTACTATGTAAAAAGTCTACCACTATATTTTATAAATAATTCGAAAATAAGCATATAACGGAAAATAAGCTATGCAAAACGGCAAATGAATCCAGTATATTTCAAATGTCAAACTTTTTTTAATACAAAGAAGTACAGAAAATTACTCGATAGCAACAAAACCGATTATTAACACATACCACCTTTACTGGGATGTCTTCGGCGGATCTTCTCCCTCTCAAGAAACCAAATCCAGTCAAATGTTGAACGAAGAACAATTCAGCAGACCACAGTTCGTTCACCTTAGCTCGTCTGAGATCGTCGTCACCTTGCATAACATTTCCCGTAGCTCAAACTGTAAAATATGTCAATAATACCACTCAACATCGGTACCATAACACTTATTCGTGACTAGCACCACCATATTCTAGTTTTCAGTTCAACATAAGGCAGTTATTAAGTATTATTAAGTACACAATATGAACAGTACAGTGTGCGCTTTCAAGCTTTCTGATGGTGTATTCTTTAAAATAATGACTCACAACTCGCTTTAATTAACAATCTTGGTCTTCACACAATTAAATCCTGACACTTACTATGGAGAACGCAGCTTCCTTCTTGGCAGGATGCTGCAGGCGGGCGGCCGTTTTCGTTGACATTTAAACAGCCTCCGCCATTTTGAATCACGATGCGTATGAATCGCACTCTAACTTCTGCAGGAACCAGGAAGAACTTTACCTAACGTCATATTCACACACTTTTACGTCTTCTTCGGATGTTCTGGTGATAAGATCCAGCTCAAACACGTAAATATGGGTGGAAATTAAAGGTAACGCGAGACAGTCTGTTCTGTTGTCATGCGTGTTCCTGCGTCGCCAACTTCGAAGTCTGCACACAAATCACTCTGCGGTACACAAAATCAAACATCATTCGACACCATTATACTGCATACATGTTAAACTTTGACTTTTGTGTTGTTTCATGCTGCCAAACATCCGATTATTCAAAGATAAGAACGTCACCAAGTCGGAGCACCGGAATTGTATCCTCCTCCTTCCGCAGCCAGGCGCACACTGCCACTAGAGGACCAAGGGTACGGTGTAACGCTGCACCTGTGATGTTACCATGGGAAAAAAAAAAAAAAAACTCGAAACAGTACTCAAATTTCGTGACAACCTATCAGTGAGCTTCCAGAAGGTATCCATATATGCATCCATTAAGTTTTCTCTTAGATATTAACAGACTGACAAATTTTTAAATATTTGAAACATATTTTAAATAGTCATCATACGACAGCATTTGAACATCATGCGTCTGGCAGCGGGGTACAGTTCAACAAGCTGCAACAAGCACATCGTAAGAATAGATGTGTGTAGCTTTGAATTTCATATTTTTTCTTGGTAGAAAACAAATTAATGCAAAAGATTTACCGTATACTATAATGTCAATATATTTATAGACACAAGGACAGACCCATAAGCTATAGTGCAACCCCAACAACGCCGCGTAGCTCATGTAACCGGCCTGCAGAGTGTACGACAGTTTTTGTTTTCCAGTTTACCTGAGCTCACCATAGGTAACTCCTTCAGTCTGATGACACATTTTCCACTGTATTCTTTCTATTTATAACAGTTTTATTCAACTTAAGCGACTTTTCGAACAGGGGGAATTAGAAAAAGGCTTCTTAACCCCTTCAGTAGGCTGCACCCCTTCAAATGTTAATTGAAATCTCGAAAAAAAAAAATCATCCAACTGACGGCTCTTAAACCAGCAGTTTAATGTTATTCAGAGATTTTCACATGTTTTCCACGCCAGATTTTGAAGAACAAGTATATGAAAAGCAACGACATCTGAACATTTTGCCAATTTTATTTTTGCATTATTTTTAGCAAATTCTTAGGTTTTGTGCGCCTAATGATTTTCTAGGGCCCTATAATTTGACAATTCTGTCTGTAACATACGTTCATATTTATTTACTTTCTTGTTTACTTGCTTAATATTTACATACTACTGACTTACTACTTACTGTTAAGGCTTCAAAGTCTTCTTGCACCCAGTGGAAGTTAGGGCATTGAAGAAATCTCATCAGTAGTCTCTCTTCGCCATCTCCCTTTCAGGTAACATCATATTATCCTTTTTTAGCTTCCCATCGCCTTGTCCATCACTGTGCTTCTCTAGGTCTTCGTCTTCGTTTCCTGCCCTCGCCTTGATATATTCTGAATGCATATTGAACGATAAATTTTGACCGAAACTCTTTATTGATATTTTGAACGATATATTTTGATACATTTTGAACGATA
>JAGKTI010014818.1:2611-21221 GCA_018397915.1 Birgus latro | reverse complement strand
GAGGAGAAGGAGGGGTGAAAGAGAGAAGATGGTTGAGGAAGGGAGGGGAATAGAGAAGGTTGAAGATTGAGATAATATAGAGTGGGAAGGAGAGAGTTGGAGAACGAGAGGAGAGGGAGATGTGGTTGTAGAAAGGAGGGGATAAAGAGAGGGAAAGAAGGTTGAAAAACAGTGAGTATAGAGGGAGGGGGAGGAAGAAGTTAGAGAAGAAAAAGGAGGAGTGAAGTTTGAGTAGGAGAGGGAGAAGGGAGAGGAGAGGGGGAGGGGGAAGGGAGATGGTTGGAGGATAGCAAATGTAAAGTGGTATAAAATGGAAAGCAAACAGCAGCGCCTTATTGGTTCTTACGAAGCTTTGTCATAGGGTGGGTTATAACTAAGGGACGGTCACTGTTCCATGGGCCAAAGACAAGGATAGCAATGAACGAAGGCTCTCCCATCCACCCACTAATCCCTCCAGCAAAAGCAGGCAGGTAAAAGCGTAAAGGGCCACCATGCAACATAGACAAGCTGTCCTGGAAATTTTATACGAAAGGCTAAAGATAAATTATAATGTATACTACCTGTAAAGTAACATCAAGCCACCATTACGTACATATCGATTTTGCTTTGTGGCTTACCTCTGTGCTCTTTACTGTAGAAAACATTGTACTTTAAAAATGTTTTATTCAGCAGTGGACACGTTTAACTTGGGATTAGAAGCCAAATACTTATCCAAGCGATAAGTATGAGGAGAGTAAAAAAGAAAATGGAGAGTAGATTTGAGGAGAATAATGAGGGGGGAAAGAGAAAAGGTTGATGAAAGAGAAGATATGGAGAAGGGGTGGAAAAGTTTGGATTGGGAAGGGGTGTGGAATGAGTGTTGTAGAAAGAAGACGTGGAAGGGGAACAGTAAGGGAGAGGGGGAAAGATAGAGGGAGTGAAGTAAAAAGGTAGGGATGTGATAATGTGTGTCACAAGGTAGTTAGTATAAGAGAGAGTGAGTGAGTGAGTGAGTTTGTGTAGAAAATGCATGGCGAAATGTAATTTGAAAAGCGAATATTAAAAGAAGTGATTAGATTTATATTGATGGAGAAATGAGATGATGTATATGGCGAGGTGAAATGAAGTGGGGAAATGATGTCTGTGTAAGGAAGATACGGGGAAAATTTAGGAATCGATGAGAGATATCCTTTTTTTTTTCCACTTATATTTTAAGCCATGCAAAACTTTACACCCAGGCTAAGCAAATATTAAATGCATCCAACCCTCACTTACAATTGAGGTATATATTATTTCCTTATTAAAGAGGGATTAAGTCATTGCAGTGTTTACTCTCGGTCAACCAACACAGTAAAGATGTAAATAAACACGCAGTGAACATGGGAGAGTTTGACAGAGGACCAGTTACAAATGTTTAAGAGAAAATATTGAGGAAAGAGGCTGAGGAAATCATAGAGTTATCTCGCTGGTGAGAGGGAAGGTTTCATTCGTTCGATCTGTTGATGTGTTTTATATTTCATTGTTTCCATCACCAGACGATATTACTTAACAAGGGTATCTAGAAGTAAATGAGTTAATGAAGGCTCCATCTAACCTATCCAGTTCGAAAAGTCTCGCCCAAGCTGAATCAAATCGCCTCGGGAAAGCAGACATCAAACCAACTGACGTACTTTGGGTGAAGGGATTAGGCCGGGTGCTGACAGAGAGATCAGAGGTAGTTACTGAGGAGTTAGTATGCGAGGAGTGGGATGACCTCAGAGGTGTGTGTGTGTGTGTGTGTGTGTGTGTGTGTGTGTGTGTGTGTGTGTGTGTGTGTGTGTGTGTGTGTGTGTCAGCAGTACCCTGCAGAGAAGTTTTGGGAAGTCGGTAGGAAGGTACTTGTAGTCTTCGTAGATCTGCAGGGTACAAAGGATTCTCAAAGTTTAGAAATCTGATCTAGCCCGTTATCCGGTGACCTATTTTATTATTTCTTTTATTTACTGCTGTCACGATGGATGGATTCAATTTATCACACCTCTAGATGTGTGGGGGTTAATGAGGGCTATGACTAACTCAAGATCAAAAGTCTCCAGTACTAAATGAAATCGTCTGGTGGTTGTAATAATAGCAAATAATTTACGTCATCAGAGTGAAGTAGTTAAATGAAGGACGGAAACGATATGTGATTCCCAGACCTGAAGACATGATTGCTACCAGGAGTTGAGGAAGGAGGTGAAGGTTTTGGTAGAAGAATACACAGGTGTTCGTGTTGTCGCTTAGTTGGGACAGAAATGACGACGTTGCCTCTTACAGACTGCATGTTGTTAGGCGGGAGATAGGAAAGTAAATTATTAGCTATTATTTTGTATCAGTCAGATTTATTAAGCCGTCTTTTTTGATGATGATATCACAGTCTAATAGTTATTGCCTTTCTTGTCTTTAGTAGTATTGTTTGTTATTATTAGTGTCATCATCATCACCATCATCATCATTAGTTTTTTATGGTGATGATAACGATGATGTTGATGGTTACAAAGTAAATACCAGTGCAGTATGTAATGCCTATCCCACCACATTTCTGCCACTTACAACTCACACCGTCACCATTCCCCTTGCCAACCAAGCCTCCACCACTCCACCTCCCACTCTCCATCTCACCAACCAGACCAACTCCAGTGCAGCTCACCAACCGACACCCTAACCAACCACCCTTCTTCCATATTCTCCATCTCACCATTAAAACCAACTCACCCTCAGTCTCCTCCCCTGCCTTCAGGAGACGTTGGTGCATTGGTTGATACTGTATATCCAGTTCGCCTGAGCAAGTCAAACAGCTGGATTTTTTTTTCTGTTAATCCAGCAGTATAGGGAATCCCGGCTGGGGCAAGGAGCAGTTTAATGATTTGAATTTCGCTAAAGCAGACTTTACTGATCTGCCAAAAGACCCCACGACATGTCGTAAATAAAAACCCCGCCAATACCAGTCAACCAGTCCTGTATGAGACAGTCCTAGCGTGTATTCAATATGAGTGGTAGGTGTTAGCGCCGAAGTGGTGACATGCGGAGGCAAGTACATAGGACGACTGCTGGGCCTCAGGGAACGGGCTGTTTAGTATATGCCCAGAGTTGGACACGTAAAAAAAGAAATGAGAATGGTGTAAACTCGAATTTTACAGGTTTATTTTTGGTGAAGGCTGACACTCAACACATACTGATTGTCTACCTTAATGCCCCCTGTGCAGTGGCTAGGTATAAAGCTAAACCAGCCTCTTGTTTCTTTCAGATAAGCGGGCTCCGGTTCGAAACGCAGCTCCGGACGCTCAACCAGTTCCCCGACACGCTCCTAGGCGACCCGGCCAGACGGATACGGTACTTCGACCCGCTGCGCAATGAATACTTCTTCGACCGCAACCGGCCCAGCTTCGACGCGATCCTCTACTACTACCAGAGCGGCGGGCGGCTGCGGCGGCCTGTCAACGTGCCGCTCGATGTGTTCGCCGAGGAGATTAAGTTCTACGAGCTGGGCGAGGTGGCAATCAACAAGTTCAGGTGGGTAGGGGTGTGGGGGGTGTAGGGGGAAATAGTAGATGAAAGGGGGGGAGGGGGGAAGGATGAGAGGAAAGGAAAGACAAGGTAAGGAAAGGAAGAGTGAGCAAGATTGGAGAGATTCGGTTCTACGAGTTGGGTGAGGTGGCAGTCGACAAGTTCAGGTGGGTGTGGGGGTGATGATAGGGGAGATGAAATTGGGGAGATTGGGGAGGGGAGTGGGAAAGAAGGAAGTGGAAAGGAGAAGGAAATAAGAGTTAACAATGGTGAATAGATTTAAGTTTTACGAGCTGGGTGAGGTGGCAGTCGGCAAATTCAGGTGAAATGGTGTATGGAATAGTATGGGTGGATGGCGGAGATAGAGGATAGGGGTTGCGAAAGGACCGAAGGAAAGAGAAGGAAAAGTGAGCAAGGTTGAAAAGATTAAGTTCTGCGAGGTGGGCGAGATACAAGTTCAGGTGGATTTGGGGTATGGGGATGCAATGGATAGAGTAGGGGGATGAGTACTGGGGAGAGGGAGAATTAGAGTTTAAAGCGAAAAAATCATCAGCTTAGTTACGTTAGGTGGAGTTGAGATGTGAAAAAAAAAAATGGAAGGGAAGAGCATGGAGGGGTGAATGAACAGGGAAGGGAAAGATTAGAGCTAGTAAGTGGAAGGAAATTAGGTTTTTACGAGCGTGGCGAGGTGGCCGTCAGGTTTAGGTGAGTTTTGGGTGGAGGAAGAAGGAAATGGGGGATGAAATGGGGATGGGTAGAGAAGTGAGTGGATATGACAATGAAATACTAGATTAAAGGGGAAAAAATACGCTAGTTCATTTCCCGAAGGTGGGAGAGAGGTGAGTCTGGAAAAGGGACGGAGAGAGGGAAGGGACGAATAGAGAAGAGGAGGAAAGATTAGAGTGAGTAAGGAACTAAGTGGAGGGAGATTAAAGTCTTTACGAGCTGGGAGATGTGGTAGTCAACAGGTGCAGGTGAATTGGGAATAGGGGATGAAATGGGGAGGGATGAGTGGACAGGAAAGGTGAAGGCTGGAATGAGACGGAAGAAGGATATTATAGTTTTACGAGGTTGTAGTCAACATGTTAGGGGAATTTCAGAGTGTGGGAAGAAGAGAATGAAGTAGATGGGGTTGGGAGGGACTAGGGTTGAAGTAGGGAAGGGAAAAATTAAAGGGGAAAGAAGAGAGAGGGATAGTAAAGTAGGGGTGAGTGAATGGGAAGGGGAAGAGTATGGGGAAAGATATTTAATTTCATTAAACTTGGAGCAATGAGTTGGAATGCTATGAGGATAGATTGGGGAAATGGATGGAATGTTAGAAGGGGATGAGTGGATAAAGACAGGGAAAACTTCGAGTAAGGAGCAGGAACATTAAAGTTACTGGAGTGACAGTCAGCAGTGTTTGATGAGATTGGGGTGTGGGTATTGAGGAACAGGGAATGAGTATAGGGAGATGGGGAGAGGGATGGATAGAAGAAAGGAGGGGGGGTGAGTAAGAGTGAGTAAAGAGTAGAGTTGGGAGGGGAGATTTAAGTGTTACGAGCTTGGTGAGGTGGCAGTTAACATGCTCATGTGAGATTAGACTGAGTGGAGTGGAGTGGGAAACAGGGGATGAGGAGAGAAGAGAGGGAGGAGTGGATAGGGAAGAAAAGGTTAAGAGTGAGAGGAAGGGGCATTAAAGTTTTACGACCTTGGTGAGGTGGCAGGCAACTAGTTCAGGAGAGATCGGCGTTAGAGTGGAGACTGAGATGGGTGGAGTCTGCTGTACATGGGAGGAGGTTGAGATGAGTGGAGTCTGCTGTACATGGGAGGAGGTTGGGATGGGTGGAGTCTGCTGTACATGGGAGGAGGTTGGGGGGAAGGGAGCTGGGAAAGGGTGAACAGGAAATATAGAGGAAGACCATAAAGGATAGAGATTTACGTTCTTCTAGCTGAAAAATACGGCACTATAGAAGTGAAGGTGAGTTGGGGATGAGGATGGAGTGTGGAATAAGGATACGTGGAGAGAGGAGAGTTAGGAGTGGATAGGGAAGTGAAGGACCTGAGTTAGTTAAAGGAAAGAGCATTAAAGTTTTACAAACTTCGCGAGGTGGCAAGCAACTATATCCTTTTTACTTCAGCCACTATACCCTTTTTATTTCAGCTTGGCCTAAGGTTGCCATCTCCATGTAAAGACTGCAGATCTGTAGTATTGTCTCTTTCTGCCATTGAGCTTCGTGAAATAGGCTGCAGAAGGGCGAAAATCTGAGCTAAGAGAGTTAAAAGAGTAGAGTTCAGGAAGACTGGGAAAAGAGAAAGGGATGAGTTGGCGGGAAGAACGGAGGAAAAGTTGGAGTGGATATGGAAAGAGGAGTAAGTAAAAGAGTGAAATATTTGTTATTTATTTATATATTTATTTTTTTGGTGGATATCCAAAGACCAAAAAGGTGAGTGAAGATGGAATGGGGATGGATAATGTTCGAGTAGATGGGGAAGGAAAAAATTAGTTCATAAGGAAAAGGAACATTAAAGATTTGCAAGCTGAGAGGGAGGTGGAAGGCAGCTAGCCAAGGGGAGGGTGGGGGTGGAAGGAGTGGAGGATATTGGGAAAAAGGGAGGATGGAGTAAGGTGAAGAGAAACACAAGTCTGATGGAATGGTGGAGTGAAGAGGAGGAGAGATTATATGAGAAAGAGAGAGAGAGAGAGAGAGAGAGAGAGAGAGAGAGAGAGAGGAAAGTTTGAAGTTAGCATGGAGATGGAGCATTAAACTTGCACGAGGTAGAAGAGGCGGCAGGATACTTGCTCCAGAGAGATTAGGGATTACATGGATTGGGGAAAATTGGAAATATAGATGGGGTTGGATTTAGTTTCCAGAAGGAAGGTTGGGGAAAAGAGGGAAACGAGATTGGGAAAAAGAGCAGAGATGAGGAAGGAATGGATGAAAGCCTGGGAAAGGGTTGGGGAAAATTGAAGAGTGGGAAAATGGAAAGGAATAATAAAGGAAAAAGAGAGAAAGGTTGGGTTGAGAATACAATTGGAGGAGGGAGGAAGGTGGGGATTGAGGAAAGGGTAGGGAAGAAAAAAAAGATCAAGTGACAAAGGTGGACGATATTAAAGTTTTACGAGCTAAGGAAAGTGGCAGTCAGACACCCCTTCCCCACCATGACGTCTTCTTGTTAGTATTGCCAGCACCGACTACTAATTGTTTCCGATAATAGTCTAAGAAATTATCCATGACCATCCTCAGGTGTGATTGGGGGAGGTATATTTCCGTATCTTTATTAATATCTTCAGTACGTGGGGGCTTTCTTAATAAAATCGCGTGGTAGTAAAGAAAATAATAAATAAAAAGATAATAACTGTGACGGCTTGGGATTGAAGACCTGAGGGGAATGAGAATGAAGGTAAGATTGATAAGGTGAAGGGGGGGGAGGGGAGAGGTTAGGATTAGAGAGAGGGAGGGGAGGAAATTTGAATGTTGCGAGGTTAGGGATGTGGCAGGCAGCGGGTTCAGGGGGAGATAGGGTAGAGTGGGGAGAGGGGGAAAATGGGGAAAAAACGGTGGAGTGAATAAGAGGGAGGGGTGTGAAGAGGGCAGGGGAGGAAAGGAAGAAAGGGAGTAGGGGTTGTGGGTAGAGGGAAAGAAATGAGAAGGTAGAGTGGAGTTGATGGGGAGGGAAGGGTTGGGAAGAGATACGGAGAGGCAGAGAGGAGTGGGAAAGGAATAGGGTAAAGGATATGGGGAAATAGATAGTTTTGAAGAGGAGAGACTGGTAGGGTTTGTAAGTGGCTCTAAATGGGGAAAAGGGAAGGGTATAGATGATAGGGGGAGGATTGGGAAAAGGGATTTAGACAGGGAGGGGAGAATGGGGAAGGATTAGGATAAAGATGGGAAAATGGGTAAGGGAGAGATGGGACAGGGTAAGTGGAAGGAAATGGGGGGGAAAGGGGAGGTTGGAGATGATAGGGACAGGATTGGGAGAAGGAATGGAGAGAGAGGGGGGAGAATGGGAATGGATTGGAGTAAGAGAAATGGGAAAATGGGTAGGTTTGAAGTGAGGGAGAGAAGAGACGGATATTTGAATTTTACGAGGTGGGAAATGGGGGCAGTCTGCTGGTGGAGGAGAGGGGAGCCGGGGAGGAATGGGAAAAGAGGAAAGGGGAATGAATGATTTGAGGAAAAATGGATCGAAGGAAGAGGAAAGATGGTGGAAAAGGAAATGGTGGTGGGGAAGATTGGGGAACGGAGGTAAGGGAGGTGAATTTAGAGGAAGAGGATGGAGAGGGAAAGAAGAATGGATAAGGGGAAAGAAATGGAGATAAGGAAAGGTGGAGTGGATAGGGGATAGTGCTGGGGTATGGGGAAGGGGAAGGGGAGAGAATTAAGGTAAGGGAAGGGGGAAGAATTTGGACAAGGGAAGAGAATGGGAGAGAGGGAAAGGACAAGGGCAAAGGGAAGGAAATGGACAAAGGGATGGAAATGAAAATGGAAAGAGGGAATGGAGAAGGGCAAAGGGAATAGAAAGGGAAAGAGGGAAAAGAGGACAAACGGAAGGAAAGGGAATGGGCAAGAAAGGGGATAGAAAAATGGAAAGGAGAAGGGCAAAGAGCGCAGGGAGAGGGATGGGGAAAGAGTAAGGGTAATGCGAAAGGGGAAGGATTAGGAAAAATGTAAAGGGGAAAATAGGATTATAGAGGAAATTGGGATTAAGGGAAGGAATAGGTACGAGAAAATGAGGATAGGGAAGGCTGAGGACTGGATATAAGTACCAGATGGGGGGGAAATGAGGAAAAGACGATGAGGAAGGGGGAGAGGAAGCAAGGCGTTAAGAGGAAAAAGTAAGTTTGGGGAAAAGATACCGGACTGCGTCAGTTCAAAAGGAGAAATAATCTTTTGCATGATTTAAATCTTAGCCCCTTCTGTACGAGGACGTCTTTTATTATGCTAGTGTTTGTTTTGTCAACCCCTTCAAACCGATGACGTATTTTCTCAAGTTTATTTTTGCAACCTCCAGATGATTTCATGCATTTTAAGGGAACCCTTTTGTACTGAAGGGGTAAACCGAATATTATAAACCTCTCCAGTGCGGAAAATCCCCAGGGTTGAGTAAAATCGTCTGAAAATAGCAAGAATAAAATGGTGAAACGCGTCATCGGTGTGAAGGAGTTAAATTGGAGACGCCTCATAGCATAAGTCTTCACTAACATCTTCACAGCGATTTTCCTTAAATATAATCGCCTGTCAGTAGCAAGAATGAAAAAAAAAAAAATGGAGGGATACGCACCTTCATGAATACAAACTCCCTCCTCTCACCGCACCGCTTAGTTGGCCTGTCACTATGTATCGTTCGTCTTATTTCCTGTATTGCTTCGTACATTTGTCTTAATTTGTAGCTTTCATCCGTTCATTTCCCGTATTGTTTTGTATATTTGTTTTACTTCGCAGCGTTCATCTGTTCACTTCCCGTATTGTTTCGTCTGTTTCACTTTCCGGCGTTTATCCATTCATTTGCCGTATTGTTTCGTCTGCTTCGCTTACCTCGCGTTGCTAGTATTGGGCTATTGGGATGTCTTTGTCACTTTGTATTATTCATGTTATCACTTCCCGTTTTGCTTCGTGTATTTGTTTTGAAGCGTTCATCTTATTACGTTCTGTATTGTTTCGCTCTTCTTTCACCGTAGATGTTTATTTTGGACTGTTTCACTTTGTATCATTCACCCTGTCAGTTCCCGTATTGTTTCGTTTATTTGCGTTACGTCGTATTGTTCACTATCACATCTCATATTGTTTCGTCCGCCTCATTCACCATAGTTACTTGTGTAGATCTGTGTTTCATTTTGTATCATTCACCCTATCAACTTCCCTATTATTTCGTCTATTTGTTTTATTCTGCAGCGTTCACACTATCACTTCCCGTATTGTTTCGTCCGCCTTTCTTACCGTACGTGCGTATGATCCCCTTAGTAGTTGCCAGAATGTTTCGTTCGGCTTGACCCGTTAAGAGAATGATAACGAGGGAGAGGGGAGGGGAGAAGTGAGGGGAGAGGAGATGGTAAGAGAAGGGAGGGAGGGAGAGAGGAGGGGAAAGTGAGAGAAAAGAATAAATGAAGATTGTGTAAGAGGAAGAGAGAGGAACCGGAGGAGACAATGGGAGAAGAGAGATGATTGAGGAAAGGAGAGGAAAGAACGGAGAGAAAGAGAGTATGGAAGAAAAAGGAAGGAGGGAAAACAGAAGAGGAGGAAGCGAAAATAAAGGAAGAGAGAGGGAAATGAAAAAGAATTAGAAAAGAATGGATGGAAGAGTAGGAAAAGAGGAAAATTGAGAAAGTAGAGAGATTAAGTAAAAGAGGAGGAGAAAGAGGGGGGAGAAGAGGGAGTGATGAAGAAAAGGGAAGGAGGAGGTTGGAGAGGAGAGGAGAGGAGGGAGGAGCAAAAGCACAAGGGGGACAGGGAGTGGTGGAGGAAGAGAAAGTAAAATGGAATAGGGGAAAAGAAACACTAGAATGGGGAAGGAGGGGAGAGAAATGGAATAGGTAAAATCGGAGGGTAGGAACGGTCAAGAAAAGGAGGGAAGCTTGGCAGAAAAAAAGAAAAAAAAAGGGAGAAGAGAGTAGGAGAGAAGGAAGGAAATGCGGAGGGAGGTTTCGAGGGAAGGGAAGCGTGGCAAAGAGGATAGTAGAAAAAAAAATGAGGGAAGATGAGAAAAAAGAAATGGAAAGAGGGAGGAAGAGATGAGAGGGAAAGTGGAAGGAAGGAAAGGGAGGGACAGGGAATAAAAAGTAGAGAGGACTTCTGGGTCACTACCATTAGTGCTATCACCACCCCACAACCATTACTACCACAATCACCACGGATATCACCACCAGCATTAGTATTATCACCACCTCCATTAACACTATCACAACCACCATTAGTACTACCGCCATCACCATTCGGACCACCACCATTAGCACCATCACCACTACCATTACCACTACCATTACTAGTCACCACCATTATTGCTATTACCGCGACCATTACTATCACCACCACCAGTACTGCTAACACGACCATTACTATCACCACCATTACTATCACCGCCATTACTATCACCGCCATTAGTGTTATCACTACCATTATTACCATCACCATCATTAGCACTGACCACCACCATCAGTACTATCACCACCGTCACCATTACCATCAAACCACCATTCTTACTGCTACCTTCACCATTAGCACCACCATAACCATCATTACTTCCCCGACTTCCATTGTCACTGCCACCATCACCACCATTATTGTCATCACTTCCACCACCACCATTGCCATCACCACCATTATTGTCATCACTTCCACCATCACCACCATTATTGTCATCACTTCCACCACCACCATTGCCAGAACTATCACCTTCACCATCACCACACCCATTATCACCACCACCACCACCACCACCCCCATTATCACCACCACCACCCCCATTATCACCACCACCACCACCACCACCCCCATTATAACCACCAACACCATCACCAGAACCTCCACCACCGTTTTCGCCACTTTTAACAATTCATATTCCTTATTTACATTTATTACAACGCCCTGGGGAACAATACCGCTGTACACCACTAAAGGTTAGGTACAAAAATTCAAACACAATTATAAAATACAAATATAGCACCAATATTCTTGCTTGTATCAGGCGGTGTTGCTAGCTTTGGAGAGGCAGATGGTACGGAAGGGATTATCGAAGGCTGTATTAAACCCCTTCAGTTCGAAAAGGCTGTGCTAAGCTGAATAAAACCGTCTGGGCAGAGAGAGAGAGAGAGAGAGAGAGAGAGAGAGAGAGAGTTGGCGTCCTTTGATGTCTGAAATTAATGTCTTGAAGTAAACACGATGAAATAAATGCCTTGAGAATAAATACTAAGGAGTCACCACCACCTTCACTGTCTTTGTTACCACCACCACCACCACCACCACCAGTACGACCCTCATCACTTCCTACATTGTCATTACCTCGTCACATATACCACGTTGCACGAAAATTGCCTGTATTATCACCACAGTAAGCACCACATATCATCATTACCATCACTCACCGCAACCGTTACTCTCTCTCTCTCTCTCTCTCTTTCTCAAAACAGTTTCCACCGACAGCCAATACCACAGCCATCACTCCCTCGTCACCATAGTTATCACAATCACTAATTACTACCCCTAACCACTATCACCACCTGTCACCACTATCACCATCACTACCACCGTCATTTACAGCCAGTCACCATCACTATCACCATCATTGACCACCACTGCCACCATCACTTACCATTTACCACCACTATCACCATCACTATCATCGCTGTTTACCACCACACTCACCATCTCTAACAGCATCACCACCGCCACCACGGGCACTAGCCGCCATTATCACTACCACTGTCACCACTATTGCCACCACTACTATCACCTCCACATGCCCGTATGGAGAGAGAGAGAGTGGTGGTTAATGTGTGTGTGTGTGTGTGTGTGTGTGTGTGTGTGAGAGAGAGAGAGAGAGAGAGAGAGAGAGAGAGAGAGAGATTCATGTTGGCCGTAATTCAGAGCAAGGAAAGTAGTCATTCAGTCTAACAATGCACCTTTAATTTCAAATGGGATCGATGTCCAAGGCAGCCAGATAATAATGGCGAAAGAAAAATGAAGTCTTCGTGGGAAAAGGAAGTTATAATAGGTTACGTTTTCAATATGTTTGTATTTTTTTTGGCATTTTTTTTTCGAGTAAATCAGAATTTTGCTTGCTCGCTCACGCCCTCCCACTCATCCCGCCTCGTGATATCCTGACGCCCTCCGTTAACCGTGATATTCTAACCCCCTCTCTTTCGTTATCCTTCCCTCTGTTTCGTGATATCCAGACCCATTCTCTACCATGTGTGATATCCTTACCACCGTACTTGTTGTATCCTGACCCCCCTCGTACTTGTTTTATCCCGACCCCCTCTTACTTGTGATATCCTGACTCCCTCCTACTTTTGATATCCTGATCCTACTTGTGATATCCTGACTCCCCTCTCGTTTGGGAAATCTTGACCGCTTCCCACGTGTGATATCCTTCGAGTCATAATATTCTGACCCTCATATTATCCTTACTCCCTCTCCCTCGTAATATCTCGCCCCCGTCATATCATTACCCCCTCCCGTACAGTATACCCCCCCCCCCCATAAAATCCTTACCCTGTCTTCCCATAATATCTTTACTCCCACACTCGTGATCTCCCCATAATATCCCTACCCTCTCAATTGTGACATTTCCATAATATTCCTACTCCCTCTCATTCATGACATACCACCCCCATAAAATCCGTACCCCCTCCCACTCATGACTTCCTCTCCCATGATATCCTTACCCCTTCTCGCTCGTGAGAACCCTCCTCGAGTCCTCAACTCCCACACCGCACTTTCACTCCGTGTTATGCCTCGCACTATTATTCCTTGCCATTCGTACATTGCTAGGTTGTTGTTATTATTTTTATTATTGGAAATTCTAGTAGTGTTTTAGACTGTGGTTGTGATGGAGATTGAATACCTGATAGGTGAGGGAGATAGACATTGATAGAATTATTGAGTTGGTGTGGGAGATGGAGATAGAATGGTGAAATTGGTGAGAAAAATGGAGATGGGTAAAATGACGAAGTTGAAGCCTTGAAATAGAATAATGGAATTGGTGAAGATGGAGATTGAAATTGGAAGTGGTGATTAAAGTTAGACATTGGTTCTGAAATAGAATAATAGAATTGGTGAAGGAGATGGAGATTGAAATTGGAAGTAGTGATTAAAGTTATACATTGGTAGAACGATGGAGTTGGTGATGGAGATGAGGATTTGGAAAAAGGTTAATTTAACGTGGAAGATGGAGATAGAGATTAGATTTTTAGACACATTATCACCTTGTATTTTTGTCCTCTACTTAACCTGCTCTCAGAGAAGATCGGCTTAATAATTATGCCGTTGATGTTAGATATTTAGGTTTAATTTCCACATGTTTTGATGGCTTAGATAATTTAGATGCTTTATATTTTTATGGATGTTTTAATGTTTAGGTATTGTATGATTTTGAGGTGTATTTTCGATGTGTAGGTCTATTGTAGATTTAAATGGCTAATGTCGTAGGTGTTATGAAATTAAAGTTTATTTATTTTACAGGTATTTACATTTTTTATGCCGTTGGCCTCGTTTTGGTTTAATTCTGCCCTGTACAATTCCGCATGCGAAGATTTTAACTGAAGTGTTGTGAAGAGATTTTGATATTTAAGTATTGATGATATATTGCAGCCATGAAGCCATTGTAGTGCTACTCTGCCTTCTACTTAACAAAACACATCTGTAGGTAGGATATTCTCTTAACCCCTTCAGTTCAGTGACGCAATTCTTATTAATGCCACCATCAGACGACTTTAACCTAGGAAGAACGTGTATTGTTACTTTAAGCTGTATCCAACACCTGCAATAAAAAGTCCCCCCAAAGCTGAAAAGAAAAGGAAAAGAAAAGCATGGTGACGGCAGAATTAATTTAAAACCTACGTCTTGGGTTAAGGCGATTAATGATTTAGATATTGATGTTATGCCTCCCTTTTCATGTCGTGTCCTCTTTCTCCCCAGTGAGGACGAGTGTTGATATATCAGCTTGAGGTTTCAGACACTTGTATGTTTATATATTGATGATAATTTGCGTCTCTGTATCAGGTCGTGCTCCGTTTGACCCCTGGGAGGAAGGGAACTTTAATTAATCTGATGGATTGATGCATATGCTTCCGTGAGTCTGAATGTATTGTGTATCGCTCCCGGGAGAACGAGAGCAGTGTTTATTTGATGTGACATAATTTTAGGTTCAGTTGTTAATATTTGTCGTCCTTTGTGTGTGCTGCTATCCACAATCAAGACAAGGTAGTTATTTAATCTGCTGTTTAGAGGTTCGAAATACTATCCTTCCGCAGATCTTACGGTGCGTTAGTGTCCTTCGCAGGGAAACGAGGCTGTTACTAATTAATCTGAGGTTTAAGTGTTACTAATGTGCTTCAGTGTATCTGTGGTGTGTTGTATTTCCAGGAAAGACAAGGTTGTTAATTAGATTGATGCTTTGGTGTTGGAAATAATATGTTTCCGGGTATCTAGCGTGGGTTTAATGGTGCTTCGTATTCTCTGCGGGGAAAGACGAGGGTGTGATTTAATGTGATGTTTACTTGTTAATAATATGCTTCCGTGTTCCGTGTATCAAAATAAATCAGTATCTAATGATGTACTGTGTCCTTTACAGGGAAGACAAGAGAATTATTCACTTAAAATTTCAGGTTTATATTTACTTTGTTTAATAATATACTTGGTGTACATATCTAATGACGTGTTGTATCCTCCGCAGGGAAGACGAGGGCTTTATCAAGGAGGAGGAGCGGCCGCTGCCCGAAAACGAGTTCCAGAAGAAAGTGTGGCTTCTGTTCGAGTACCCAGAGAGCTCGCAGAACGCCAGGGTGGTGGCCATCATCTCCGTCTTCGTCATCCTGCTCTCCATTGTGATCTTTTGCCTTGAGACGCTGCCGGAGTTCAAGCACTACAAAGTGTTCAATACCACGACGAACGGCACGGTGGTTGAGGAGGACGAGGTGCCTGAAGTCACGGATCCTTTCTTCCTCATAGAGACCATTTGTATCATATGGTTCTCCACCGAACTATTAGTGAGATTTTTCGCGTCGCCGCTGAAGGGAGCGTTTTTGAAAGACGTCATGAACATTATCGATATCGTAGCTATCATTCCTTACTTTATAACTCTGGCGACGGTGGTGGCGGAGGAGGAAGGGGAAGATAGAGTGATTGCGGCCGAGACACTCTCCCCACACGATAAGGGGTCGAACCAGGCCATGTCCTTAGCTATACTCAGAGTGATTCGACTGGTACGAGTTTTCAGAATATTCAAGCTCTCCCGGCATTCTAAGGGCCTGCAGATCCTAGGCAGAACGCTCAAAGCCTCCATGAGAGAACTCGGCCTCCTCATATTCTTCCTCTTTATCGGTAAGTCCCTCATATTCTCCTTATACTTTGGCCTTATTAATGTGTTTCTTCTTTTCTCATTCTTTCATTCATTCAAAGTTTATTTAGCTCTCTAACTTGCGTACATTAACTAACTACTTCTGCAGCTTGTTAGAGGAAAAGTTGTTTGTGAGACCTTTTCATTGAATCTTTATACACATTTGTATTACTGACTTTACGAATTGTTACAAAAAAAAAAAAAAAAACTCATTCACTCATAATGTCCTAGAAAGCTGCATTTTCAGTCTTGACATAACTACATATGAATCTTTTCCAAAATTTTTAGACAATAAGAAATTTCACAGCAAGAAATTTGGCCCAATTGGTACGATGACGTCTTATTCACTTTCTTCTTGCTATCTCCAGACAGTTTAAATGTACCTCAAGAAAAATGTCTCAAGGTTAATTGGTTCACCGGTGATTTGTTTCCCTTCCTTTCTTTTTTAGCCTTTATGAGTCCTGTAAAAAAAAAAACTGGAGGTAGTCAGAATAAAGTGAGATAAGACGTGCTCGTGCTGAAGGGGTTGATAGTGTGGTAGGCAGCTTTCCATTGTGCATGCTTCAGTGTTCCTGTGTCAGAGATGTCAAGCCACCAGTGTTCGGCATCTCGCGGCCTCGGTCTCTCCCTGTCGCCTCTCTGTGTGTCTACTCAGGAACGATCTACTGTTTTATTTTCAGAGCTGGTTGTTTGTTGTTGTTGTTGTTGGCCGGGAGCTTGTTTGTTTGTTGTTGATGCTTGTAAGTGCATGGGAAGTGGTGTTGATTCTCTCTCTCTCTCTCTCTCTCTCTCTCTCTCTCTCTCTCTCTCTCTCTCTCTCAATGTTTGTGTTGTTTCTCCATTTAGGTAGTAGAAAATAGTCACCATGTTATATTGGAATCTTCAGACAGGCAGACCTAATCCATTTCGTTAGCCTTAGTGAACGTTAATTTCTGAATCTGTCTGTCAGTTCAGCCATTTATGCATGTTATGATTATCGTTTATCGTTGCACATTGTAGTTTTTCGAAATCCATAGTCATCGAAATTTTGAGATTTATAGCCAATACTTTACGCAAATATGGTATGCAAATTAATGGTGTGAATATTATCAGATATAATTAGTAAAAAAAAATCTGACTTCCTTTGTACAGTAAAGCGCGAACGGCGGGCAGAGATGCGGAGTGAGTTTATTCTGATTATGTAGTTTTCTTTTTTTTGCTTGAGAAAGAAGTGTATAGACACCAAGATTTACACACACACACACACACACACACACACACACACACAGCCTGGATACTAAGACGGCCCTCTCCCCTCCCCGCCTGGGCTCATTTGTCATCATTGGGGTGGTCGCGGGGGATGGGCCATAATTGGGGGAAATTGAGAGGAAAATGGGAAAATTGGGGAGAAAATGGGAAAATTGGGAAGAAATTGGAGAACTAGGGATTCGAGAAGCTAGGAAGAAATTAGGAATAAGGAAAAACAAGACAACTGGGGAGATTGGGAGAATGGAAGAAATTGGGGAGGAATGCGTAATAGGAAAATGTGTATGCTAAGGAAATAGTGGGTTACGGTATATTGGAGAGAAATGGGAAGTAGAGGGAAGATGGAGAAATGGGGGAATACTGGAGAACGAGATAGTGCAGGGGTAATGGGGAAAACTGAGGAAGAAGTGAGAAATAGGGAGAAAGAAAATACGAAGAAATCTGGAAAGTAGAACAGTGAAAATATGGAATGACATGGGAAGTTTGGAAAAAAATGGAGGATAAGGAAATTAGATTGAAATAAAGTTATTTGTGAAACGAGGAAATTAGAGTGAAACAGGAAAGTTAACTGTGAAACAAGGAAATGGAAAGGAAATGAATTGGGAAGAAATGGGAAATTTGAAGAACAGGTGGCCAAAACTTTACCCCTACTCCCCATTTCAGCTTGATTCCTAGCCACTATACTCCATTTCACCGAGTCTGGCACCATTTCTGATGTCCCAAACGCCTGCAGTGTTGATGTAAATCCTCTGTACTAGGTAAACCTCTATGTATTACCTTGAGAACCACTATATAAAGGCAAAACAAAAAGGTATATCCAGTACTGAGGACCTTTATCAGTTCTACAGGTGTTGACGACATCAGCGATTGTGCCAGACTCGGTGAAATGGAGTATAGTTCTGTTTCCCCCAAATTGGCCATTCCATCTCAGTAGCTCCTCTTTCCCCTCCGTCAGAAATGTTGAGGAATGGAGAGGTAACCCCTTAAGTACGAGGACGTCTTATTAGTTTCATTCCATCTCCAGAGGAATATTTTCAGCTGAGGAAAAACGCTTATAGTAAATTTTGGAGTGAAGTTTATGTCCAACCCTCCAGTTGTAAAATCTCTCCTGATCAGAATTAAATCGTCTGTAGATAGCAAGAGCTGGTTATAAAAGACGTCCACTAGCTGAGCGAATTAATGGGAATTCAGTGGGAAATAATTGTGGAGGAAAAAAACGGCTAGGAAATAGGAAAATTCGTCTAAGATCTACTCCTTCAGTACGATGTTTCACTGTATTTTCACTACCGCTTGTCTGTTTCCATAACTCCATCAGTGAGGTGGCATCGTTTTGATTTTATTCTCTACACCTCCGTACGTTTTTATTCAGCAAAGAAGAATGAACCGTCATTGTGAAGGGATTTTCTTTGACTCATTCCCTACGAGAGGTCTTTCTTAAGGGGAGTAAAATCGTTGGTGGTAGTAAAAAAAAAAAAAAAAAAGTAAAATAACGCCATCGTACCCAGACACCCCGTAGTCAAGGATGTACGTTTACTCTTCATAAATATCGTCTCTCATTTTCATCTCTCCAGACGATTTCACCAGCATGGGAAGGACTACCCTTATGGGCTGACAGTGATCACCCGTTTTATACTTTGCTCTTGCCACTGCCAGACGATTTTTTTTTTTTTTTGCTACCTTGGGGAGACCTCTGGTGGTGAAAGAAATTAAAAAACATCTCCACTAAACATGACCTTGAATACTTTCCCCAAAACTAAATCAAATAGCGAGGTAGCAGAAAAAATAAATATTGCGTCCTCCGGCTGAAAGGGATAACCATTTCACTCCA
>JAGKTI010014817.1:0-21221 GCA_018397915.1 Birgus latro | reverse complement strand
TTATTTCTCTGTTATGAACTGAAGCACTGCGGCCTCCTGTTGGGTTGAGGGGTAAAGCGTATCCCATTATACGCACTTTGGGCTTCACGTACTGCAGTTATGATTATATAATATCCATTTCTATCTAGCTCTTCCTCCTGAGTGTAACTTTTCCTTGAACATGCCTATTAAGGGCTGGTCAGAGTAAAAGTGGATCTCACATCCACATACTATCTCGGATTTTATGAAGTGCAGCAGAATTCCGAGAGCTTCGTGTTTGGGTGTGCTGTAGTTTATCTTTTTTACCCCGGCAACGTGAAATATATGAAGATAATTAGAGGACTGGAAGAAGTTAATCCTCTTCACGACAACTGAATGAGAGCGAACCGACAGCAAGAAGGAAAAGACCATGTTGACGGACGAAAGAGAGAAAAAGTTTGTCCAGGAAAGGTGAGGGAATGGAAACACAGTTCCTTAGGACAAAAGGAGGGGCCCCACCAGATCTGTGAGCCGTATTAGCTATGAGGCAGGTGAGACGAAAAAGTAAAGTTTAAAAAGAAACAATGACAGACATGAGAAAGTCAGAGGGGGAAGAAGATGCAGGGATACAGCTAGAACCGTCCTACCTAGAATTAGAGAAGAAGGTCTGAGCAAAAGTCGTGATTGATCAGAAAAGTAAACAAAGTCATTAAACAGCGAAAACGAGGAAAAAAATGATTTGTAAGGTTTTTGGCAGGATTCCAGGAGTCATGGGAATCAAAGGTAAATAGTTCAGGGCACTTTAAATGAATGAATTTTATATCTGTCTGTCTACCTGCCTATCTATCTGATTCTCTGTATAGTAAGACAGACTACAGATTTAGCACAGTTCTGGACAAAAAGTTGCAGGATTTGAAGCAGGGGTAAGTTGGCGCCGGTACCTTTTGAAAGCCACCTCTTTGTTGTGGACAGCATATTAAGAAGCGCGATTGAACCAAAGTGTTTTTTGCACTAGTCAGAGGGGTGAGGGGAAGGAATTACAGTGAGCCTCCACGCCAGAAAGGATAACCCCTGAAATGTGCTTTTTGGCTGAGGAAACAATTAACCTTCCAAATAAAGTCGAAGAAATGCCGCCTGATGGATACTCAGCCGCAACCCCAGAACACAGACGCCGCTTCTTGGGACGGAGAGAAAGGATAGGTTTCAGGTAAAGGAACCCAGTGGAGGGAAAAGATTGAGAGTGTTATTGGAAGGATTAGTTGTATGAAAAGGATCATTTATACTGTAACTTTCCAAGGCAGCCAGAGTTACGGGTAGGCCGCTGTTCATGTTGCTCTTTAGGTTTTAAGTACAGAAAAGTTGTACATCGAGTGGTTCACCGAAGTAAGAAGAGAGCCAAAAGTGGTAAATACTGGACTTCTAATGGAAATTCCAGATAACAAGATGGAAAGAATGTGTTGCTTGAGAAGTAAGACAGGCGGAAAAATTTGTGGGCAGTAAAATTAAGAGATAAGGGCAGCAAATGTAGGCACTAATGGTCAATCTTTGTAATCAATTTTTTTTTTTAAACTAAATAAAGGCTTTCTCACAGACGCCATTATTGTACTAAAACATCCAGTACATACCAGTATATTCCTACTCCTTCACAGGAAATTAAAATCATAATTACTGTTGGGCTTGCAGGAAAATCAGTAAGGCAGACGTGTTTGGTGTTTTGGGAAGAGGATGACGTCTGTAGCGAAGGTTCCGTCAAACCCCTGGTGCCCGATTTTGTAAGTAGCACTGAAGGAACTAGTACTGTATTTTTGGATTACAACTTTCACAATGCCTGTTGGTGAGAGCTGGTAGGCAGAATTTAGTGAAGGAACCAGTACTTAAAGCTGATGGTGTGAAATCGCGAGACGAAACAGTGGGGCAGTTTTAAAAGTACAGCATCACCAACCTCGCTAGTGGGAAAGTTGGCACTGATGCTGTCGTTCCAGGGCGCGTCCACACCAGAATTAATCGACCTGGCAGCCACGACCCACAGGTGTTGGCGATTAACCCTTTGTAGCTGTTCTCTTGGCCTGTTGGAGTTCAGTGAGGCAGTCAGGTGTTCAGTCATATTTTCGGAGTGTCATAGTACTAATCATAGAAGTGATATAATAAACGTGTCTCAGGATGCTGCTGCTTACTGTAGGCATTTTTAATATATCACAAAAGGTGTACGTAAAGAAACATAAAAAAAAACACTAAATCAAAATGGAGAATTACGTACAGCGGGTCTTTATTCATGCAATCACCACGGCATCAGTAGAGGAGGATGCAAAGAAGACTTGCTTTACAAAAATCACAATTGCCCCTGCGTGCCTTCAAGCAACCACAGTGAAACACAAAGCACAATCGTTGCCTGCGTTGGCCAGATTTGTCTAGAATGGAGAAACACTTCGGTCCTTTCGTTGTTGATTCAGTCCCAGAGTCGTAGTGAATATTATGTTGTTCCCGAAGTGCCTGGATTTAATTTTGATAAAGCGCTTGTAAAAATATATGGTGGGACAGCTCGCATTGAGTGGTACAAGGTCAAACGTAGGAGTTCCTTGAGAGAAAAGGTACTGATGAGTCACCTGGTCCTTTAAGTGGCGTCTTGAGGTTAGTTACGTGGGCGCTGGGACTGCATACTACTTGAAGGGCACAAGGTATAATCTGTTACCTGTTTTTTGTGAATTGTCAGGATTAAATAAAAATGATAATCGTGTTACTGGTGAAGAGAACTGATGAAGGTCGTGGATGCTGACCAACAAAATAGTAGGAGGAAGAACTTAAACCCGGCCTTGAATTCCTTATCCAAACTTTTTTTTTTCCTCTCTCTCTCTCTGTCTAACTGTGTGCCTTTTTTTAATGACCCTAATCAGATTTAATTACATACCTGGCAAGCGTAGAAAATTACCCTTTTACCCATAATTACCGCGATTAACTTCAGGCTGCTTCTTTACGTGATTGCCTTCAGGTGCACTGTTGGGGGACGTGAATGTTTATAAATCCGTTCGTGGACCCCAGGATTCAAAGTAACTGATCATCAACAAGCACTTTCGTCGACGGCATACCTTCGTCGCACCGCCATATCCATTAATCGCCAGAATCGTCACTACAGCCGAAATTTGTTTACTGTTTTCATCGCAATTTGGATATGAAGAAATAGGCAGGGTGGCAAATTTAGGCTGTTGCAGATCCAGTCAGGTCGCGTCAGTTTAATTAAGTTCAAGTAGTCACAGCCATTTTCTTAATATTTCAGCTGTATTACGACACAAACAGAGCTAGTTCTGGCGCTTGAGTGTAGCTAGGTTGATTTTGTTCCTTGATGATCAGAGTCATTCAGGTCCAATTAGATTCATTCCGGCACGTCACCAGTCCAGCCTAGTGGTCAACTCAGGACTAATTAGGCCATTATACAGAAAGTAGATCCATAGGGCAATTCCACTCAATCACACTCCAGTTAGGTCAGGTCAGAGCCATTCTGTTCCATTTAGGTCAATGCAGATTCAGTTCACATCCAGGCAGATAACTCGCTCACTCACTCATTCACTCACTCACTCACTCGGACACATAGCCTCACTCACCCTAAGACTCCACCCCCAAGGGCCCCTCCATGCAAGGCCTCCAGACAGCGAGACTTTCCCTTTCAAGTATCCCCCAGCCGAAGAGAACCGACTTGCTCCAGCCAAGAGTTTTGCGGCCTTCCCTTTGGCCTCCTCCTCCCCGAGCTGACTGTCAGATATTCATGACTCCATGCTGACTATCCAAAAACGCAAATGTTGATAGGAATTACATGTAGACAAGTAATATAAATTATTAGATCAGTACGTAATTAGTGTGAACTAAAAAGAAAAAAATCTGACTGCAGTTTAGAAGATAGATAGAGAGATAGGCTGGTAGTAGTTTATTTATATATTTATTTATTTATTTATTTTTACTTCAGGCAAGGTATAAAACATTCTCATTTTTTTTCTAATTAGCATTAATAGGAGGTACTGCAAAATTTTCACGTATCGAGGGGAGAATGAAGTGACTGTTTCGAGAGTATACAGTGTTTACTTTCCTAAATTTCGTCCTCTCCCTCCGCGACCTGCCACTCCTTTCCCTATGTGTTCACTCAACGTTTGATCATTATTTTATACACGCATGTTGATTTACGCAATGGGTATATTGAAAAATGAATAGTGAAGGGCGCAGTAGGGGTTAAACACTCGTATGTCAGCATTCAAATACGCTTGTGCCAAATTAACCTTATGGGGTTTGTTGATATAGCCCAGTCAAAATATGCAAGTTTCCCCGGGGCTCGTATGGTTTTTCTCTCTCTCTCTTCTCTCTCCCTCTCTCTCAAAATCATCTCGTGTAAACCAGGGGGAAAAAAAAAAGTTATCCTGACCACATCCGGGTTTATGGTAACATTAGAGAGAGAGAGAGAGAGAGAGAGTGAAACCAACCCTCGCAGTTTGGTATGCTATCCTAGGTTTGTGTAGCGTCGTCTGAAATAGAGCACTAGAGTTGCCCATATCATGCAAGGGTTAATAGGTTGTTCCGTCCAGTACAAGTGAAATACGATGGGATTTTTTTTTTAAATGCAAGGAAGAAGGAACCAATGGCCTAAATCCGCATATCGTTCCAAGGAAAAAAAAGAAGAAGCCAATTTCAAGATCTCTTTAGGATGTTGATGGTGTGGTTTTTGTTCCTTGTTCCTTGCACTAAAAAAAATCGCGTCCTTCCGGGAAAAATAAATCCGAGTTGCGAGGCGGGTAAATCAGGTCCACGGCCTCTTGTCAGCTATTTCTTACAGCTTCATTTTTGCCCCCTTTTAATGTATTCTTGAGAGTTTTGGGTTCGTATTCTTCAGGGTTTAGGTCCCGTATTCTTGAGAGTTTAGGGTCCGTATTCTTGAGGGCTTAGAGTCCGTATTCTTGAGAGCTTAGGTACCGTATTCTTGAAGGCTTAGGCCCTGTACTCTGCATATATTTAGTGGCAAGGAAAAGATGCCGTTTATTAGGTCAACGAAAACAAGGCCTTACACACCGATCACTTCTGATTTTGTTTTGCAGTCGAAGCGTCATTTTAATTATTTTCATTATTTCTGGAAGTGATTGGTTGTTGGACACACGACAGTCGAACAGGGATGTAGAGTCCAGCGTAATTCACCAACACATTGTGAAATATAAACCTAGAATTATGTAATCGCTATTGTGAACATTTTATTCAGCAGAGACAAAAAAAAAATAAAATTTAAAGTTAGATTCATTAACATGTGAGTCGAAAAATACGCCAGGCCATCTAATTCAACTGAGAAGAACCCAGTGGACAAAAAATAAAGGAAGTATTTAAGATTAACCTTTTATAGCAATGCATGTGAAGCGAATATCATATCGTACTAACAGGTTTTGCTCCTGTAGGAACTGGACGCATCCTAGCATCTCTTCCCTACGTCGGAAATATTAATGCTCTTGTATCTGATGTTGCGTACATACATACAATACATATAAGTTACAGCCCTTTTGTGAAACTGCCTGGCTTTATGTACTGATGTTGCAACTCCCAGACAGTCTGATCCGGATTATGAGAACGGTGTGGAAATAAATATGCCTCATCGTGCACTGACCAAGCACTGATGAATAACACGACGGTTGTATGACGTGGGTGTTGGTCACGAGACGGTCCACGACTGAGCTGACGGAGCTTCCCTGCTGTTGGCCCGACCGAACATAAAAATCACGTAGATAAAACAGATACTGGCTATCTCGTGCACAATTCTGCGAGCCCCGCCCCATACGCGCTATCTCTGTGCTTCCTGACTGACACCCCTCTGAGTCCTGCATTAGGATTTTGAAGCATCAGCACGCGTACCAGAGTTAGCAGTAGTCGAGGCGTTTGTCCACGATATGCCATGTGCTTATCGTCTTTTCCTCATACCTTGTTAGTTAACACACTTACATATGCACTGTTTTGCCTTTAGATCGCCAACTCGCCTTGACAGACTTTTAATTTGCACAAATGTTGATGTAAAATGTAAATAAATGTATTGACCAGCATACTTTAACGTATTTATCGATATTTGGGTAATTACCTGTGCTTATTCTCCAATATATAATTTTGAGGACTTATGGGGTGTGTTTTTGGGCTGTTTCGTGTCTGGGATAAACTCTGGCATTTAAGTAGATGATGTTCGTTGTACTGTTTAGAGAGTTCATGTTACCAAAACTATGCTTACAACAGGTAAAGAGGGAGCACTTAATGGTGGTGGTGGTGACAGTGGTAGAGAAGAAACTCAAAATTTGCCCTGGAGGGGCTCGAGAGTCTTGGCACCCCACCTCACGTCCTCCTCTCTCTCTCTCTCTCTCTCTTTCTCACTCTCTCTTGTGAAGGACAAAGCTCACTAGGACAAAAGCCCCATAGGGCAAAAGCCCTTAAAGCAAACCTCACTCGCACACACACACACACACACACACACACACACACATATCTGTAAGATATCCTGCCACTGCTGAACCCAAAGTTACCAAGCCACCCACTGTCAGCGACCTCCACTCCATCACCACCCTCATACCCAGTCTACTTTGTGAGAGCTTTGTTGCTGAATGGACTTGCGAAGACATAGCATCAGACAAGGATACACAGCAGTTTGGTAACATGAAGACATCTTCCATCACCCACTGCTTAATCAGTGTGCTATACTTTATTTACACCAGCTTAGAAAAGAGAAAAACTTCAGTTGTAGACACATTCACTGGATTCACAAAGGTGTTCGACGTAGTTAACCACACCACAGTAGTCGACAAAGCAGTGAAAATTGCCTTCCCTTTGAAAGTACGCCAAGGCAGCCACTGCTTGTACCACATCTTCTTTCCTATTCTTTTTCTTTTTAGCTCAAAATAGTGCCACAGCGTTCAACACAGTCTCCTGAACTGCTGCAGTGTTGGCATGCACCATGCTCTTCTCGCAGTTCAACAGTAACTGGTGCGCACTGCCCATTGTAGGCGACTAGTGTGGACATCAGCCTCAGCGACACGAGTTGGACGACTTGGCGCACAACAGAATGCACATGACCCATAGTGTGGACTGGGCTTAAGAGGAGCAGGGAACATGAGGTGTACAGCTCCAGGGTGTTGAGCGACGAGGGGGCGTGGTAGAACGGCAGCTCCCCCATACACCACGGACGGCAGGGGAGCAGGTTGAGAAAGTCAGTCGTGCGTGCTTTTCAAGTGATACAACAGGAGGGAGAGGGTTACCGAGCAGTTGTGCTTGGGTCTACAGGAGGGTTGTAGGGGCAAGTGGAGGGACTGAGTTGTCTGGGCTGGATAGGCGACACGTAATGGCAGGGGAGGGTTCCTGGTGGCTGGCATTTTGTGCCAGCGGGGCAGGGTCGTAAGCTGTTAGTATCTCGTGCCCCTCTGCCAGAAGTCTAGAAGAACCTCCAGGCCGCAAGCACTTGGTCGCCAGATCTGGAGTGCTTGGCTCGTCATTCATGCAGCAGCAATAACAGAAACAAAAGTTGAGGAGAGAGACCGCCGTGCCCAAGTCAGCGTGTAAATCCGACCCAGTTCAGTGGAGGAACATGTATGACATCGAACAGCATCTGGGGTGGCACTGTGAGATATAGCACCAGGGTCATTCCATGCTTGTGATTTGGTAGACGCCTGCCCATAGCCGTGGTCGCTCTGAATATTACCTGGTTTAACACTGCACGAGGGGGATGTGAAGGGTAACACCCAGAACTGATACCCCGAGAATGCAGGGCCCAGAGCAGTTTCGCACACATATCCACTCATGACCAGGGCAGGACCAAAACTAGGGGTGTAAAAATGTTGATACCATTTTATGTAAGCTACTCTTTAAAATGACCATAGAAAACTTTGAAATTCTATCACACGACTAAACCAGAGAAAACGAAAATGCGTTAACCCAAACAATTCCATAAATAAGGCTCCCGAATGACTCACCTGGATCTCTCTCGTGCACCAGGACAAACACCGTGGGGTAGGACACATCTACGGCGAGCATCCGACTCTCACCTGTGACTGTGATATGGCTGCCACTTTTTCATTGGCCTGGATGAAGTAACTAGACAACCATGTAGGCCACACGCGTAAGCCAATGTATCACTTTGGTCTGACTCTCACACCCTTTCCTGCTTGGCCTCCAGCGTCAACCTACCCTTGAGCGTTGAGGCTAGTATCGCATGGTAAATATATGAAAGAAAACAATAAAAAGGGGGAGGGGTACGCTGCCACACCACCCAGGGCTCCGCAATATGCCACCACAACAGCTCTGCCATCGTATTTTTACTTCTCCAATTGTCGTCACCTTTGGACCCCTTGGATATTACCTGTGTGGATACCAGAGACCCGTTCTGTTCACTGTAAACCATCTGCTACCCTTGTCAGTCCCGATTTAATGGGGAACAACCTGGTGTTAGTCCATGGACCCCCACACAAATGAGTGCCAGAAAACAAGATCTTTAGCATAAAGTTACAATGATGCTAAGGAGGATCTCTGAGGCTCACACACACTCACACACACACGCACACACACGAGAGAGAGAGAGAGAGAAAGAATTATAGTCTTAACTGCCGTCATTTGTTATTAAGGAAACTGGATCGATATTGGCTTGTATAGACAACTGTCAGTATATGCGGTAGATGTATTATATTTAAGTATATGAGGAATCTTTTGTTTTGCTTTTCACAGCATTTGGAATTATGGGTAAGAAAAACCAGAACAAACCTTGAAACCATGCTTCATAAAAAAACCAGTACTGTAATATACTCGTATTTCGACAAGTTTTAGCAGCAGGACCTCCACTGGCTGCTTGCTCTGAGGCAGCTCGTCCCGTGACCACCACTGCTTCACCATCCACAGTGTCTCTGCTGTTCTCTGTCCTCGAACGCCTGTCCACTTTTGCCCACAGCTGCTCTTCCCCTCCTGCTTGTCAGAGGCGGCCGACACTGTTTAGCAGGGGTTGTCAGCCTTTTTCCCACCAAGTACCCCCCTGCGTTCCAAGACCATCGATAACTACCACCATTAACCTGACAATGAATAATAGATTTGTAATAAGACCAATTCAATATACAATGGTACTGAAGTGGATTTTATCAGACGGTTGAAATTGTAATGACTTAATAATCAGTTAAGTGTTAACATCAGTCAGTGTAAAATGATACTAAACAGGAGTGAAACTGTCGTTACTTTATGAAGTAAATAAACATTCGCACTAGGCTAGTTCAGTGTATAATGGTCTATATCGGTTATTGCAGCACTAACGAAATTATAGTCACTTCATTTGGCAAGTAAATATCAACACCATGTTCTAGTATGACAACGTTTATTGAATTTTAGTGTGAACTCTGTCCTTGTTTTGTGTAAAGTTTCTCAGTTCGTGCGGCAGTATTAGGCGGACCAACTCGAGGGTCATGCCCCACATAAAGCCGTGCTCAATGTTTAGTTTTCATGTTCAAAAGCGTGAAAATCCTTGCTCACATAGGTAAACACTAGGAAACATTACAGGCCCCATAGAAAGGGAATAGACAACCAATATTTTCAACTGCTCGGTCACCGCTCGTCCAACGTGCTGCCATTTTTGTGATGATGATGCTGGTATCGCCTTTTCATCGGTGCCTCCTATAGAAAAAAAAAAATAAAATAAAAACGCCTCCCGGGTGGATGCTGGCTGACTGCAGGTTCGACTAGAAATACATCTCGTCACAAACGTGACTGGTTGATAAATGAAAAATCGCTTTAATTGTAGTACATGTGCTATTTTGAGCTACTGATATTTTTTTATTTCCAACCCTACATATGGACTTTAAAGGTACAGTACAAGTAAATACCGAGATAATGACCGAATTGTTATGTTGACACTCGTGGTTGACGGTTTGTTGATAAGCCGCAGGGTAGGGTTTGCGGGGCTTCTTTTATTAGTGCTTTTTTAATTTTTACTTATTAATGGTTGGTTACGCTACATTTGGGTGCAGTAACAATCGTGGACTTTCTGTGCGGCTTTTCAGACTCCCATGTGATCCAGCAAGAGGGAAGTTACGGGCATTTAAGGTGAAGTAAGCAAACTGGTCTGCGTCATCGGCTTTTCAGGTAAGTTTTATTTAGTTTACATGTAATAACCCATTTATGGAAAGAGTTCTTATACCATAATATAAATTGAAAGAAACAGTGTAAGGATACAGGATATTGTCATAAATGAAATGGAAATGAGGTAGGTTAGACGGACCTTGTGTTTAGCCCGTTTCACACTTCATTAGCCATAAAGGGAAGATTTTGGTTGGTGGGAGAAGACCCTTGTCCGCATTTAGACTAAAGTAATGTATGCTATACATGAGGGGCATTTTCTGTTGGGTTTCCTGCATAGGGTTAAGGCTTGTGAAAAAATGATTCTAACAAGGGTAATAATTAATTATTGGCCCGCATATGCAGCAGAGAAAAAAAAATTGTATAACTGATAATACATTCTTCTGTTGACTACATTGGTTATAAGAAAGGAATTCTAGTGCATCCATTCACTGCTGTATCAGATCTCCATTCAGAAGCAGAAGCAATCAACAAGACCTGTGCAGATTTGATTTTGAGTAGCTCCTCAGTAAGAGAAAAAGTGAAGTTGTACTGGATAAAATATTAAATGTAATGATTCTCAAAGTGCCACAATGCTGCCAACTCATTATCAATATCTTATTTCAGTCTAAGATACCACAGTCATGCAAAACCATCAAAATAAATTAAAGACTAAATAATTAAGAGTAGTAAGACTTTCATTGCATGCACTACAATGATTGAAATATGTACAATACCAAATACAACACTTGTAATCAGCATCGATAGATAATATAGGTTAGGTTAAGGAACATTATGAATATACAGTAAATACCTATCTATCTCGCTCTCTATCTAGCCAACTATACCCAGACGCCATAATCCCGTAGGGGGTGACCACTTAAAACGGCTTGCGGATGTACAATAAATTATGCCAAGTTTTATGCATTAAGTTTTGCTACACCTAAGGCATTACAGTTTCTGTCCGTGTCCAATCTTTTATACTGTAATTGGTTGCGAACTGACAAGAAAGAAAAAAAGAGGGTAGGCAAGTGTTTTTATGGAGGGTGTAAATCACTGGCAAGTACTGAGTCGTTCCTCTTCGGAGTAAAATACAAGATTTACGTTGTCTGAGGATATTTCCAGACCCAGCCTTCACCACCACCACAATCTGCACGTCATCAAGATCTTTGCAGTTACATTCCTTACTTAGTGTTTTATGACGTGCACTTCTAAACGGGTTGGAGTCACTGCCTTTTCGTCTCCCAGCTCCCCTCCTCTCACTGACTCCCATTAGTCTCTTTCTCTTGGCTGTTGTATTACATTAATTTCATGACGACTGCTCTTACCCACAATACTGCTTGTGTTTTTCTTTGCTGTCTGGATGCGCTCCTTTTAATGGTAGACACGTATCCCCCCGTTTCTCAACTTGCCTGTGCAGCTCTGATATGCGACAACATGATATGAAAACAGATTGGTCTGGGAAAAGGACAGAAACACTTCTGGCCCACAAATAATAGTATATTGTCTACTAGAAACAGCTACAAGTGAAGTTATCGCATATCAGGCAAACAGCGGCATAAAAAGGTAGAAATGCTTATCTTGCAGCACTGAAGACTGGAATCACGGCATACATTTAGAAGTCCTGTGATCTGGTAATTTCAAAGCCAAGATCATCCAACATTATTTCCCTAACCTTTAATATTCATCCCACTTCTCTGTGCACCCCTAATTCTGAGGATTAGTAACCACCTTCATTATTCTGGTGTAGCATCACTTCTGCGTAGCCCACATCATTCTGCTCATGAAATATTATAAGCGAGAATGTTTTCTCGGCGCTTTGTGCATGCCGCTGTTCTCAGATTGAAAAAATTTTGCCTCGTCCTTTCTCTCTCTCTCTCTCTCTCTCTCTCTCTCTCTCTCTCTCTCTCTCTCTCTCTCTCTCTCTCTCTCTCCTTTTCTGTTTCCGACCTGTTCCACAATTGAATGAGTTGAAACACGCTAGTTTGGTCCAAAAGTCTTCATCAGATTGCCTCGCAAAAGCAGTTATCAGAGGAGTGTAATATAAAACCGTGAGCAAATAGCACTAATAGCTTTCGCTTATCACATCTCCACAAGGGTGTTGTACTGTATATGGCTTGTACTGCGAGTGGAAAGGATGGAGAAGGAAATTCTTGAGAAAGTAGCGGTCATCAACATTTTATACTGCCTAATGTTAAAATCGAAAGCATTATGAGGCATATTATTTATGCCAAAAACACACTCAATTTTTTTTTAGTCATCGTGTATAATGGTAATGCTTGCACAAAAGTGGCAGGTGTTCTGAAGGCATCGATACTAACCCGAGGACTGAGGACTGCAAAAGGACTGCATGGTGAGTTAGTGCCAGATTAACGTATAGATGTGAGACCTTTGTGTGGCACGGGAGCGAAAGTCTAGAGTAAGAGCAATGGAAGAAAGATTATTGAGAAATGGGGGTGGAGTGCAGTGGCAAGACAGGATAAGAAGTAGTGTGATTCGTGAAAGATCTGAATCAAGAAAGCGTACTGATACCACGGTGGAAAAATGTGCCTCGATGGAGTGGTCATATGGGAAGAATGAATGCAGGTAAGGTATATTGAGTGAATTTGAAAGCAGGAAGAGGCATAATAAGCCAAGACGAAGCTGGATGTATATGGTAAGTACGTATGTGAAAGTGAAGTATGGAAGCTGACGAGGCTAGGGAACTGACCCCATCAAGCTGGTGGATGAATTAGGCTTAGCGGAGGGCGAATCTCACCCTCCCACAATATATTCGGCGGACCAGTAATTTTTCATATTAAAGAAACAATACTACTTTTCCAAATTATAAACAATAAATCCCACATGAATGTTGTCACAGAGTTATTTCAGTGGAAAGATGGATTTTGGGAATAAAATGTGAGGAGTTTGGTAAGGAGTCAGGATGACGTCAAGCTTCTGATAATTCCACTTGGAATTGAGCTCTCGCTTTTCCAGAGCGCTGGATCTGGCCGTAATGTATGGAGGAGCGGGTGTCATGGGTTTGGCACCCCCTTTTTAACTTGATAGTCGTAGGATTTGCTCTAATCTGGCAGTATGTGAAGCGAATATATAAGGAAAAAAACAAAACAGTAGGCCTATCTATGGTTAAGTCTGTAAGACGGAGCTTGGATTCCTGGACTTCAAACGACGTGTGAATGTCTGTCTGATCCATTTCATTTGGCAAGTTATTGATAGGTTCTCCCGCTTTCGTGGTGTTCCTTATACTCTGGATCCTATTTCATCCCATCCTTAAGTGGGAAAAAAGAGGTCATGATGCTGATAAATGTCCACAATGGCTGACGTCGAGGCCAGCAGCATAACGCTTGCCCTCAGCCTTCAGGACAGTAAGCTGAATATCTGGCACGCGTCAGAACACTGAACACGATGACGATGACGGAACTTTTAGTCATAGTCAAGGCATGGTGAGGGAGGGAGGAAGGGAGGGACGATGTGGGCGTGTCAAGGTTAGCAGAGTGAGCGAGGGCGTGGTGAGGGCGGGCAGGGGCAGGTGGCGTGGCGGCGGCGGCCAGTGTCAGTGAGAGCCTGGACCAGTGCAGGTGCAGCCAGGTGGTCCACCAGCCACCACCACACGTGTCTCGATCTTGTTGCTGCTCACGCACGTCCCGCCACCAGGCATTTTGTTTCTGCCCTGTCTCAAGCGATAACCTTCAGCAGTTGTCTGACTAACATAATGGGGTTCCAGCAAGTGTCACCGTCGTCACCGAGAAGCCAAAGAGCCACATCACCACCCTCGGCAGCTGGCAACAAGGGGCGGCGCCCCAACACCCTCAGTGTCAGCAGCACCTCGCTCCCCAGCAAGACCTCTCCCACCAGCCGTGTCACCGGCAGTCCTTCGTCGGGCAAGAGCTCCCCGGCGCGGTCGCCGGCACCCAAAAGAACTGTGAATGCCAGCAAGGGGTCGTCGCCCACCGGCAAGCCCACCACCACAGTATGCCAGGCGCCTGTGTTGGCCACAGAGGCTCGGAGCAGGGTGAGGCCCTGTGGCTGCTCCCGGCGCCACGGCGGCCACCACCATCACGCCGCCACACACCCGGAGCCCACTAAAGGTGAGTCCCACCACCCACTGCCACCGTGCCGACCCATGGCCGCGCTCAAGCATCCATCACCACATTCGTGTTCCGTACTGAACACACATGCTGCAGCTCACAGCATTATGTGCTGACCGTGTTAATTATAATGACATTATTGTTACTTAACACTGGCTTTTGAACTGCTTGTGACATCTGTATTCTGTGAAGAATAATATCGGTTCAGGTGCACAGCTGGCTGACTCGCCATGGACTATAGCCGTTTTAATTTTTCTTTCTTTAAGATAACCTCACCGTTGTTCTCTGCGTTGTTGTTGTTATTGTTGCCTTAGGCTCCTGGAAAGTGTTCCCGTGAGCTGCAGTCTGATGTTGCCCTTCTCCTGCACTCCACCATCTTCCTTTCGGGGTACATGGAGGAAGTTGAGGGACATTTGTACAATCGGACGGTGGAGCCGCCCGATTATGTTGGTGCCACCGTGGGAAGGCTGCCCTCTCCAGCACCTCCCGCACAATTTAAAATGTGGTGTAAAAAACGACATACGGTTACAACAGATATTCCTTTTTTTTTTTTTTTTTTTTTTTTTTTTCATTACGCTCGAATACTGTGCGAGAACAAACTAGTAGTGATTTTATCAAGCAGTATGAATTCTGACTTTTTATTCACGATTTTATTATTATTATTATTATTATTATTATTATTATTATTATTGTTATTATTATTTTTATTAATATTATTATTATTGCTATTATTATTATTATTATTATTATTCATCCTTTTATTTACTCAGAACAGGGGGTATCGTCTAGCAGTGAAGAGGTCAGTGAAGGCTCTAAGTGAAGGCTCTATCTCAACCCACCCCCCCGTTCAAAAAGCCCCAAGGTGAAAAAAATCGGACTGATGAGGCTCAATACGTATAATTTTTCTCTTAACAGCTATGATTTTTGTGGTACTTTCAACACTCTATCGCTCTGACACCCGGTTATAGCTTATGACACCCTATTAGAGCTTATGACACCCTTTTAGAGCTTATGTCACCCTGTTAGAGCTTATGACACCCTATTAGAGCTTATGACACGCTTTTAGAGCTTATGACACCCTGTTAGAGCTTGTGACAATATTAGAGCTTATGACACCCTGTTAGAGCTTATGACACCCTATTAGAGCTTATGACACCCTGTTAGAGCTTATCCGAACTTGATATTTTCGGCTCACGAGTTGAAAGTTAGCGCTCGTTTTCTGTGATTGCTACTTTTTCCTCTTTGATCGCTACTTTTCCCTCTGTTGTCGCTACTTTTTCTTCTGTGAACACTACTTTTTCCTCTGTGATCGCTACTTTTTCCTTCATGACCGCTACTTTTTCCTCATTGCAACTTTTTCCTTCGTCATCGCTACTTTCTCCTCAATGATCGCTACTTTTTCCTCTATGATCGCTACTTTTTCCTCTGTGATCGCTACTTTTTCCTCCACATCTTTGCTCAATACGTGTGACTTTTCGCAGAAGTATCATTAAATTTTGACGCGCATCCTCTTGTTTTCATATTTTTAAAACAACTTCATAATGGGTACTGTTTTTTGACGATCCTTCAGTATAGTGTACGGGAGAAGCTCTGCATGCCCGTAATCCTGCGTTCTGGAAGTCAACGAAGGCGGGACAATTTTGAAGGTAGAGGAAAGTGTGGAGTTGAAAATACTGAAATGAAAGCCAGATCTCTCTCTCTCTCTTTCTCTCTTGCAAAACAATAATAAATTCAAATATCAGTAAGCCCGGTAGCGATTGCAGCGCAGGGATGGAGCAGGTTCCAGTGACGTCACGTACACCAAAACGCTTGCGAATCACAGCTTTGTTTAAACGGACAAAAAAGCCTTCGCAATTTAAGTGTGAAGCAACTCGCAAAGTCCGCTGACCTTCGTAGGAGTTGCGAACACGGGTCGCAAAAATATCAGTCTTATTTTCTTTCTTTCATCAGCAATAACTCCAAAGTGAAAAGTTGTACAGGAGCGTGTTAGCCACCAAAACACTTCCTAACAACCGGGGATATTTCCATGATGTTTAGAGCAGCATTTGAGCCATAGTATGCGAGTTACAGCCTAAAAACCTAATGTAGCACTCGGACGTCCGAGAGTTGAAAAAACTCCACGGATTCTTGTTGCCCCATTCCACTTAAGCCAATGAAAGGAAAACAGATCCATTGTGTAACTGGTCCACGATAGAACGGAGGCCCATGGGAAAAATTAATATATGGGAAAAAATAGATCTATGGGGAAAAATAGATACATGGGGGATGGGGGAAGTAGGACCATGGAAGAAAGATCCATGGTGAAAATAGGTCCATGAGGAAAACTAGGATCATGGAGGAAAGTGTGTTAATGGGAGAAAAATAAATTCAATAGGGAAGAGGGAGGAATATGTCAAGGCAAGAAGAATCCCTTGGGTGGGGGATCAGGTAGGTGGGGGATGGGATCAAGGGGGTTTAGTCGGAGATAAGTTTATATAAGTAACTTCCATAAAAAGAGCTTAAACTAGAAGACATTTTCTCTTTAAATATATATAAGATGATTGTTAGCTTGTAGGGATGACAAGTGCCTAAGCAAGAGGTGTCCGAAGCATAGGAGCAAGAGAGCATTTGGGATGGGGGGAGATTCAGAGTACTGTACGTTTTACTACACTCCACCAGGAAGGAAAGTTTTATGAGTACAGTGAGTAATGTAATACTGGATATAGAACTTTGTATCCCCTTCCTTCCCAAATGTTCTCTCTCGTTTCTATCAATCTTACGTTACTTGTTTCTGTACTTTTTCATTGATACGGGTTAATAGTCATTTTAGAATAATTTTTGTTTTTGTTTCTAGTTAATGTATTTTTAACTCGTCTGTAAGAAAAATCTCCATATAGTGTAAACAAAACATTTCCAAACAGAATACCCACCAGTTCTCTCCTGCTGTTCTTAAGTAAACCAGGACTGATGACAAAAAAATGAAGCGGAAGAATAACCAGAGTGAATTTCAGTGGTTACTAATTTTGATTGTGCAGCCTTGATGTTTAGTATTTTTGACCTGGGGTGTAGGTGTAGTAATCAGACTTATACATGGTTCGCCGCTATTCCTGCATCGCCCATCAGACCTTTTTACAGAGAATTATTTACCCATGTTTATTAATTATCTGTTTATCTATCTATCTATCTATCTGTCTGTCTATCTATCCATCTGTCTATCTATTTATCTGTCTGTCTGTATACAAAATCATCATCATTATCATCAGCCATTACAAGTCCACTGCTGAACAAAGGCTTCCCCCATCCTTCTCCACGAATTCCTTGACTGAGCTAATCCCTGCCAGGTTTTGTCTAGGAACTTCCTGTCTCATCTCTCCACCTCCTGTCTGGCCTGTTTCTTCCACGCTTGCAATTTCCTGGAGTCCAGTCAGTAAGGTTATTGCTTCATCCCCTGTTCTTCCATTTCTGTTCTTTTATAACTTCTGTAATGACTTTGGCTTTATTCTGAATTTCAGTCAGTTATCACCTGTCTGCTGATTAACTAGAAAGCCTGTTTCATTCACCTCTTCTTTTTCTTTTTCTTTTTTTTATAGAATAGGTGTTGAGTTTTTTCTGTCTGAATTTTTTTTTTTTCAATAAACACTGATTAATCCCATAATATCCTGGCTGACGCATTTCAGTTCCTTCACCAAATTCTTTGTGATCGTTTCCGAGACTTTTGTCATTGAAGGTATATGTCTCCAAAGTCATCAGTTTTTTTTTTTTTTTGACGTCCAGTATTGTTATTTAACCGAATTTACTTGTATGCGATGGCTAACTCCCGTAGAAACATCAGGTGGCATGACTGAACATTATGGTGACGATGATTTAGAAGTTACTGAAGTATTATTATTTGTATCAGTCATGTTAGGCGATAGCAAGTCCTTCGCGTAATATGAGATTATTTGGTACCACCTCATTCGGTATATATGAAGTTATACGAGTGTCTCTAATGTGTCTCATAATCTGAATTGTTACTGTGATACCCCTATATGTATAAAACACTTCTCTTTCCGCCAGCTGAGGGCGCGATGACTAACAAAAGGATCCTACAAGAGTGTGTGTGTGTAATGTAACAGCTCTTAACTTAAGGTGGTGAAGGTGCCATGGGTGGAGCTATATACATAAATGTGAGGAGCACTATTTACCACAGTGTTGGAAGGAATATATTAAACCAAAAGTGCCTGGAAACAATAACATTCCCACACACCCCAGAGCATTGCAGTGTTGAGTCATACGAGAGATTATGCTGTTTAATTAAGCTTTCATTCTTATACGTTGTTCAGTACATTCACGTCTGCACGGTCCATGTACACCCTCCCACCCTAGTTACCAGTAAGCCTGCATTTAGTGTGTGGAGTCCGTCTTATACTGAGGTAAGGGAAGTTGAGACCAAAAGGAGAAAGAGTTTGTTCCGCGAGCAGAGACAGTGGGGATCTCGTAATACCAGGTGTAGTGAAGGGAATTTCATCTATACTCTCAAGGGAAAAGGGGGGATGCGACACATGCCAGTAAAGGTGTATTCAGCGATATACAGTACACTATTGTTGTTGCTGTTTATCCACGGTCTGTCTGGTTGAACAGGCCCGTCGAACACAAATAAGCAGCTGCCTTTATGGGGTTGTCCTTTATATTCCTACACCGTTGATGTTATGTCTGTGTCTTAGTGTGGCATGTGGTGTGCAGTGCGCCTTAATGTGTGTTATATTCAACCAACGAGACACATCCATCAAACCCAAATCTAAGCTGGTAACTGAGGAGGGCTGGGTGAGGTCGTGATCCGCCTGGCTATAGGTGAACTCGATCAACTCTTTAAGGATACCTCTGATAGCCGACTGTCGGGAACGGGGAGGAAGTAAGGTCTTGTAATATAGTGTGCTGATCGAGGTGTTTTATTGCCTTGTACGTGGAAAAGTAAGTAGGTGTCACTTTATTGCTGATGTTGGAATGTCTAAAGGTAGGGTACTGTTGAAGAGTGTCTGGAATTCTATGTGTGGTGATTGTTTTATGTGCCTAGTAGTGTTGTCTGTTTGTAATGGCAGGGGTGCTGTGTGTTAGTACAAACTGCCGCATAGAACTGCGTGCCTCTTGTATCAACACATTTATCAGGGGGGATGTTAGGTCAAAGTGTAAGTGAACTTTGGGAGTGGGTTTGATGCTAACATAGAGTGTCGTTCTGTATAGTCTACAAGGTGTGTGTTAAACAGGAATGGGGCCCATGCCGGGGAGGTTTAGAACATCGGTGATATTTGTAAAGTAGGGAGAGTGTTTCTTTTTGTTACCCAGCGTCTGTTTCTGAAGGTGCCCTGAGTGCATTGAATCTGGGGTTGTATCGCCCTCTGATGTCTGTGGTTCATGAAGGCGGGTCCTGTCATTCCAAGCTCGTAGTGGAGGACGTGTGTGTGTGTGGCATATATACATTAGAGGTGTAACTGTGCTGATGAATACAGCTAGTGATGAGTATGATGGTGGATTTGACTGGAGTGATCGTTAGCATGTTTTCCTCGACACATTACCGAAGGGAGCCGAGGAAGTCTTGTCGCAGTGTGCAGGCGGTGTCAGCAGTGTGATGTGTGGATGTTGTGATAATGTCATCTGCGTATAAAACAGTGTTTGTGGGCGGCTGGGATGTAAGAATATCATGCATGTATAGGTTGAAGAATGTAGGTGCAAGAACGGTACCCTGTGGATTTCTGTTAGGGAAGTTTTGTTTCCGTGATGCCTTGCCCTGGGGTGTAACATGTGCGTACTTGCCACATAAAACAGATGTCAAGCTAGTATTTGGTGTTGCTCTCCATGTCTGCGTTGTCGATTTTAGTCCTTAGTTTGCATCGGTGGATGGTATTAATGGCTTTACTACTGTTTGGTGTTGTAAGAAGTGTACTGTGCGTTGTGCAGGTCATGGGTAGTTGATGCCGTCAGTTGCGTGTTATGTGAATTTGGTTAGTAAGGTGTGTGTAGTGTGTAATGCTCTGAAGCCGTGTTGTGAGGAAGCAGTGTTGACACGAGGTGTGACTTTGTTGGGAATTGGGTGTTCAGTGATCTTGGATGGCGTGCTAAGTAGTGTCTGTGCGAAGAAGATGTGTTGAGTCCGCGTTTGGTTTAAGTATAGTGATGATTGTTCCATGTTTCCAAATGCTGAGAATGCTACAGTGTGCGTATGAGTAATTGCTGATGTTTATGGGGGGCTGGATACCGTGTGGACCAAAGTGTTTCAGATGTAGGTTGCTAATGCCACCTTTACCTTTTACACACACACGAGCGTAAAACATAACACCAGCTTTAACTTCGCGAGCGCCGGTGTAATTATAAATAAATATAAGAACAAATAAAATGATGATTACCTTGAGCTGCCATCCTTCTGTGCGTTGGCAATTACCCAGGGCCTGTTTATCTTATCACTGGGTATCGTATTGTGTGTTCCGCCGCACCACCACAAGGCCAGGCAGTGTGACTCTCGTTGCAGGTAACATAGCCATATACGGGGTGGTCCATACACACCCCCCTTGCCACTTGCTGGAGAATGCTGGTGTGTTTCTGGGACGACTCACTCAGCAGTACCAGTGTCCACCCAGCAGTGTTTTCCTGCCTCCTAAAGAGCTTTCCATGATTTAGGGTGTATGCTTTCTTACGTCCAGTACTTCTGCAGTTGATTAGATAACAGGTTCCACACTAAGATGTGGAACGCGTTCGAGCGACCAGAACGTGTAAGTCGAGTAACTTTTCATGAAACATTGTGATAGCCACGGATGTTATGTAGTTTCACCACATTCCGCTGTAGTTTCACCTTTTGCTTTGGTTGAAGCGATTTTCGTTTTGTTCTTTGCTGTCGCGAAAATTATATAAGCATGTCGCAGCTTGACGCGCAAAAAGTCTAATTTGCGTGCTTTGCATTTGGCGACAGTGGTACTGGATATCAGCAAACAAAATCGGTTACATATAAGCTATAAAATGTTTCTGAACGAACATTCACCATTTAGGAGACAAATCTTATACTTTAGATGATGCCCAGTGAAATGAACGTTCTACAAAATCCAAACTTCACTAAGTTTATCGCTGTGACAGTTTTTAGGAATA